>VYZW01046796.1:121271-132409 GCA_013401315.1 Balaeniceps rex
TAATCTGGGAAGCCAGTCCGTAGGTCTGAGTTCAGATCAACTGAGAGAGGAAGAATCTCAGCTTAAAAGCAGCTCCCAGAAGAGCAGTTGCAGGCCCTTGCTGAGACTACACCCAACTTTCTTCACAACGGCTCTTACCAACCAGCTGACTCTGAACACAGACAGCGAAACTTCTAGAAGCTGGGGAGCACACTCAGGGCCCCAGTATGCACATACGTATTCTTCAGTGCAACCAACCTATCTAGGATGGTCATTTTGGCAGTGATCAACTCACTAGACATTTTGACTATCACAAATCCATTCGAATTAAAGTATTTATTTCCACTTCTTTCTAGTTCTNNNNACTTCTTTCTAGTTCTTCTTGGCCTTGCACCAAAACCTGATAAAGCCATGCGTCAATAAAGTTTGTAAAATAATGGAAGAATATAGTTTGGTTTGGGGGAGGGGGGGGGTGTTGGGGGGGATTTTTTGTTTCTTTGTTTGGGTTTTTGTTGTTGGTGTTTTGGTTTTTTGGGACTGTATTACTCNGTTTTTTGGGGTTTTTTTTACTGCTAACCCCAGAGATGCTGCAAATAACACTGTATAGCAAACTGGATTCCAAATTCTTTCAAATGTCTTTCATGGCTAGTCACCTGATATTAATTAGCCAAGATACTCTACTAATTGTACTCAGCAGATGATCTCCCTTTCACTAGTTAGAGATAACATGTTGAATTACCTTGTTGACTGTGTCAGTTTTGCTCAAAGTCTTTTGAACCAAAAGGCGTGCTGCTTTCTGCAGACTTTGGGTGAATTATTCAAGTGCTTCCATTTTCTTATCAGAGAACCCAGCATAAAGAAGTAGGATTTAGGAAACGCAGAGGAAAAGGGGGGAGAAATGTTTCATAGCAGTGCATTACCTCAGCTCGAAGATACGTAGTGTGCAGAGACTCTGGAAATGGACATCCATGGAAAACAAAACTGAGCAACAGCACAGCTCCACATTGCCACTAGATTCCAACAATCACAGCTTTTACTCCAGCACTTTTCAAAGCACAGAAATGAGAGATGCTGTGCTTGACCACACAGTCTCACTGTCTGGGATAGGAAGAACAGACACAGCTCCATGCTGCCACCATGTTTTTTTCCAAGTACCTTGATCAGATCATTACAGCCAGTAAAAGTATGAAGCAATTTTCTTCCTTTCTTGCTTGTTTTGATATTTCGCACACCAGAGAAAGTCAATGTTTGGAATCCACAGCACTTTTTGTTTTCCCTTACCCTCTTGGCTATTTAGAGCATGTTTATATCACCATCCTTAGGCAGGAACCAGATGTTCCTTCAGACACTAATCAATTTTGATCACAGCTGAAGCTGGTTAGAGATACATTCACAATTTATGCATGCACCCATCTTCCATGAAGATATGAGAAAGTTTCAGGCAGGACTGGGGTGGGGAAAGACTATGTTTGAGATTACTTAGTCCCATATTCTTTTTCATAAAAGAAAAAAATTACATCACACGAAAGTACAACTGCAGAATGCTGAATAAGGCGAGCAACAGGTCATCTAATTGCATCTTGAACTTAATGCTGTTAAACAATAGGCCATATTTATCTTGTAATTTTGCATGTGTAAATAAGTGCACAGCCAGAATCAGTGCTGCCTCAGCCTAAGTGCACACTCAAGCATATCAAATCTCTGAAGTAAACTGTAGCTTATACAACTCAAGGCTTTTGCCTTTTGCTTACTTAGAAAAGGCTGATGAGTCTGAGGGCAATCAAGGTTTCTGAGCCCACTTAAGACTATGCACAATCAAGAAAGTTCCTGTTTTGTCATATCTCTAGGCAGAATGTTATAGTTATATTTAACCAAAGCTTTGTTTTTGCAACTCGAAGGGCCTTCACAAATGCTATCCCAGTTCATGGCTACATTTCTGGAAGTGGCTGAATGGGTTGATAAAAAGCAGTACCACTCTTTACTTGAATAGATGGTATCAAGTCTTAAATCTTTCACTAACACTGCTGTTCTCATTAAAGAAATGCATTATTTATTTTGTGTCTCAATCAGTTGCTGCATGCTGCTGAACAGCTCTTCCCCTCTGCCCAAGTAGTGTCTTGTTAGCTATGAAGCGTTGTTTAAGTACTATCTATGCTAAAAACAGGAACAGCTTTATGTGTAAAGAAAGCACACTCATGATAACCGAGGCAAAGCCAGGACTCCAAGTGAACTCACAAGTCTTCCACCTTCACGTTACAGGAATGAAATACCTTTACAGAACGAAGTGACCAGTAGGCAAGATTTTATTTATTCTACTTCATAGAGAAGAAAACATTTTTTATTTCTGTGCAGCTATTTTTCATCAGGTTTTTCATTTTTTTTTTAGGTGATCCAGAAGAGAATTAAGTGAGATTTTAAGAAATACACAGAACAAGAATGGGAAAGTAAATACAACAAAACTCAGAGCTGTATCAACTAATGTTGCAGCATTCCGAAAGAGTTTATTTGGATTCTGTCTACAAGCGCGCCCGTATTTTTCAGAATGTGCATCAGGAAGCAATTCCAAATTAGAACAGAGGAACTGGAGGGCTCAGGTTAAGGAAGGTGAGGTGTTACGTCCTGAAGCAGCACACGTGCTCTGGATCATGCGAGAGAGGGGAGCTATGCTGAAGTACACGAAATTCAATTCCACAGCTTCCCTCAGCCCCATGACAAAGGGTTCCCACCCCGCATGCACACACCACAGAGATACAAGTACCACTACAAAGGAAAACGTGAACATTGCTAGAACAGCTGATTGACTCCCTCTTGCTCATACACATAGGGGAGGTTGCTGCTGCCACTTTCTTGCAATAGTGGTTTGTAAGCAAGCGAGCTACATCTAGAAACATGAAGTATATCAGATTTTCCATTCTCGTGTTCCAAAGATTTTTAAAAGATTCATTTCTGTCCAGGTACATCAGGAACTTTAGCCACTCTTGACCCTTGCTCTTCCAAAAGCCTACCTTATAGTCACAGTCCAGAGGGCTATGCTCCAGATGCAATCCAGAGATTGCTGGTCAACAGTCTCACTGTCTGTCCCCTTTTCTCCCCACTATATCCATCAGTTCGTTACCACAAAGGAAAATCCTCTTGGGCAAAACCTAAACTTGAGGTCAGCTGAGGCACACTATAAATACTGTACAAAGCTTCTTCACCAGACTGAAGTGCCCAAATTAGACATCAGACAAAGGTGTATTTCCCCAAAGTGTGACGAAAAAGCAAGGCACATTTCCTTGGTTATGTCACTTTAGACCCGTACTATATATCTTTATTGTCTGCCAGAAAAATGGTGCAATATGCAAATATTAAAAAGCAGCTGGAAACTCACCGAACTCTACAGAGCGATAATTGGTCACAGAGGACTCTGGACGGTTTAGCCCCCAAAGAAGGCCTTTCCTCACATGCATTTCATTTTCCTCTTTCAGACTCCAGTCCCCTCCCTTCTCTCTTAAATATGGAGGGGAGAAAGCCTGAACAGCCCCTTTTCTTCAAGTCACAGGGCATACCAGCTGAGGACACGACAAACAGCAATGAGAACTGCTCTCACATCCACCCCTGAGACAACTACTTGGTTAAGTAGCAGAAGAGCCACCATTCAGAGAAAACGCTTCTCAATAGGAAGAACAGCTACAGTTGCTGCTTCTCCGTAACCAAAGGCCATATCTACCAAAAATTGACTCCTAAATTTGTTCTCACACACAGCAGATGTTGTAGCAGAATGCAGTTACTATCAGATTCATAGTTCTCATTTTTCCAGTCACTGCTGCCAAGCGATCCAATTCATCCAGGCCATTGGTTTCCAAACTTTGCGCACCCCATCAGTAAAAGATTTTTGAGCATGGACTGCCCATACATGTGTATTTATTTATAAACTATATACATGTACTACTGAACTAATACATTATGTACATTATAAAACATACACAAAAATAGAAATTAAAAGAGATAAAACAAACATTATTTCAAAAAATTATTTTACTTATTAATGGTACAAAAAATATTTTCTTCCCACACTGCAATGGATTGTCTTGTGCACACCCCACTTTGGAGACCGCTGATCTAGGCAAAGGTGGCAACATTTCATCAGACCAGCTGACATAGCTGGGAGAAAGGACACCTCACTCCAGGTCTTTTCCCATATTCCTTACCTACTATGCTTAGGGCTGTTCAATCTCCCTGCTCATACATGAAGTAAAGGAACTACAGTTTTAAACCAACAAATCGGAGCTTGCCTCATAAACTTAAGTTGCTGGATTTGGGTACAAACTCAGAAAACTATCAACTTCCCCCAAAACTCTCCTGGAACAAAGATCATGAGTTCACTCACAATGAGAAGAGAGCCAGTAAGCAAATAAACCTGAAGCTATAGAGAGGCCTCTTTTTGAGCCCTCTTGATGGCTCAGTTGGCATGGTTCAATTGCAAAGTTAACCCATCCTAGGAGAGCGGACACGTTTCCTAACTACATTATTACTATTTCTATTCTTTTAAAGAAACAAAAACCTCAGATACAGCTCCAGGCAGACTCCTTCAATGCTTCTCCCAAGAGGAAACTTTACTCACTGCCTCAGAATGATATTGTAATTTATGCTAATACTTTGTAATTACCTTCTATAAGCGCAAGACATGCCAATTTCCGGAGGACTATCAGGGAAATACATTGAAAGCACATTATACCACCAAATACTCTGAAAAGGTTTTCACTTGGAGTATTTCAAAGTAGGCTTCAAGGGGAGGAAAACAAGGTACAATGAGGGAACGATCTTGCTGCAGAGGCAAGGTGAGGCAACCTCCAGATGACTTAGGAGATCTTACTCGGCCTGAATCCATCATCATCTAGGCAACATCTAAGAAACTGTGGTATATGAGAACAAATTTTCATAACGAAAAATCTACGTAAGCTTCAGGACCATGCTATCTCAACAGCATCAAACACTAGCGGGATTGTTTCTCTTGGTCTAAGAGTCATGGTCAGACCCTATTTAATTAAGAGCATACGAACCAGAAATCAGTTTCACAATGCTTCCTATCTTTATCAAAGGGTTTGTCCTCCAATGAGCCAGCCTACAAAGAATTTTAGGAGAATACAGGTAATAGCTCAAGTTAAATCAGAAACCTAGTTTTTCAAAAATAGGAGTGCTTCAATAAATTGATCCGGGAAAGAAGAGAGATGGTAAGACAAACACTACTTCTTGATATCATCAATAAGCTGATATGCATAGCTTTGCAAGAACATGTCACAGAACACAGACTGCCATTTCGGTGAATGCTTTTTCCACGCAGGCTAGGCAAATTGAAAGAGACAGCAGTGATTCCATATCAGCACAGTAGCCAGGCCAATCTAAGTCAGATTCAGACAACCCAGCATTGCAGTTCAATCGCAGCCTGCAGCCAGCGTTCCCAGAGCCTCTCAACAGCCTAAAAGATCAACAGCACCATTCACTCAAACTGGAATCCCTCACTTTTATAAAATACACAATAAAACAAGAGGGGAAGAAAAAAGCCACCTACATAAATGCAAGGTTTTGTTGCAGGAGATAAGTAACAGCTGCTAAGGAGGATTACTCTGGCTGCTGCTCTTCCCATCACTCCTTGTTTGACTGTGGTGTGCCATCCAACCAACCAAGTGTGTTTCAAAAGCAGCTCTCGTTTCACTGATCAAATACATATAAAATAAGCCACCTGCCATGTGAGAAAATGACTAATGCTTCCAATCTTTTAAGCTCTTTGCTTCACCACTGAAGAAGCTTTTGAACACAGTAGCATTAGTGTTTGCTGAAAGAAACTTGCTTTTAAAAACAAAATTCAAAAGGCTTAAGAAAACATACAAGGAGATGACAAAGACCAAAGGTAAATGTGAGTAACTTACTGCTGCTGCTGTGGCCTCCTCTCCACCTACATAGATAGAAGAAGCAATCTCCATCACGGACAAGTTTGTGGGAGCATCTGTAGTAGATGACGATCTGGGCCGACCTGACTGAATATCTTGGGCAGATCTCCTGTTGATCTGCGGGCTTCCTTTCGGGGCATCTGCCTTGCCCCGCCTGCTGTGCAGGCTCGTGCCTCTCTTCATTTTAGGTGGCACTCTGATCTGCTGAAGCACCCGGTTCAGAGCTGTGGGGTGGGTGGAGACACCATCAATTTCAGCACAGACGCTTTGGCTTTCCAGATCCATTTCAGGCTCCAGATCAGCCTGAGCTTGCTGAACATCATGCGGAGAAACTGACGACCTCCTGCGCTGATGCTGGAAAAGGTGCTTCAAGCCTTGACCAATCACATTAATGTTCTCCAAAGCATTATGGGTTATTTTGGATAATTTTTGCTCTGATTCATGTTGTTTTTTGGTCTCTTGATCTTGGGATTTGCCTCCAGGATCAGGGTCATCACACAACTGTTCAGTGCCAGAGGGCTCCATTGATGACACCCAACAGGTTTATTGGACTATTCATACATAAATATGTCCCCTGTCTTTAAAAGGCTTGTGTTTGCTTTAAAAATGCCAAGATTGTCAGCCAATTAGGTGTGCAATTGCTTCAAGAGTGACTACACATGCAGCTGTGCCACGGTGATCTCATGCTTATCTAATGTTAAACAAAAGAGTCATTATTATACATCCATGCAGAAAGTAGTGGGTTAAAAAAATCCAATGCGCAAAACATGCCATTAACAAAACAAAATGCATCAGTTTTCCAAGCATCCCTCCATGTGGTATTAGTTGCATCTAGGCTGTACGCAGAAGCCAAAGCTTGTATGAGACAAGTCATCCACTGCCTAGGGGAAAAAGCCCAGCACAAAGGGTATAGGAAAGCAAGAAAGGTAAAAAAGCTGTTCAAAAGGGGGAGAAGCAAGAAGAAACCAGGTTTTATTAAGAACAAGCCCATAATAGTATCGAACAGAACATGAGGTTAAACCTCTGAAGAGCATGTTAGTCTCTTTGGCAGAATTAATTTTGTTCCTTGACAAAGATCTGATATTTTGTGCTTCAAATGTAATGTCTGCTCTGCCCATCTGATTTTCCTGTAGAATGCCTAACTTCACAGTATTTAATATATGCAAGAAAACAGAACATTTCCAAATCAGTTACGCATTTCCAAATAGTAAGAAATGGCTTATTACTGCCAACATCCGCTGATGGCACAGGAAACTAGATGTGAAAATCTGTCTTCAAGCAAGAACAGGCAAGTGAAATGGTTTCAATTGGCATAGTCTTGTCCATAGTTCTCACAGAAAACAAAAATGCCTTTTTAAAGGTAGATTAAGCAACCAATCTGAAAGGGAGCAGCACCATGTATGTGTAGCTCAGTCCCTAGCAGAGAGGAAACACGCAGCTCTTCTCCAAGAGATCTCAACCTTACCTATCAGCTGGGCTCAGGCAGGAGTTGCTTATATGACATTGCAGCTGAGCACTTCTATAGCAACGCACTATTGGAGAAGTACAGCAAAGGAAAGAGGAAGGAAGAAAGGACACAGTATCTGAAAGTTTCACATCAGCACCATGAGATCACATGCTCGGAAGCTGACCATTGTTTTCTTGCAGGAGAAAGCTTTGATTAGGTTTCTATAAATACAGAAACCAGATCACAGAGGTCTACCTCAATCTTGGCAGAAAGCAGCCTGTGCTTTAAAAAAAAAAAAACATTTTATTTGAAATGCAACATATGTTTGGGATTTGAAAGCACTCATTTTTATCTTAAAACAGCTGCAGAAACATAATGCACTGAGGTTACAATTAGAGCGCTCTCAATTTTGTGCATCTGAAACCTGACACAATGGGTTAAACAGATATTCCAAAATGCTTTCCAAATTGGCATCCAAAAATATCAGAAGAGCTGCCTCACACTCTCTTTTTTCAAATGTCATTGCTATCAGCTGGAGGCAAGATGAAATTCAGTACTGACAGAAAGCAAAACACTGGAATCATACAGGATTTTATCTCGGTACTTTGAACACATTGTAAGTGTTGAGTCTAAATCTATTGGCCAGTTTAATCAATAACACATTAAATGCAAAGTAATAAACTACATCCCAGAAAAATATATTTACCCATATTCATGCAGAAATTGTGTGGCAGAATAAAAAAAAGTGCAACCCACCTTGTATTTTTACATACTTAACGCTTTCTTAAATGACTTCAAGTGCCTTTATGACTAGTATTATCCTTTGACTTTTGAGCTTGCTTATTCTTAATATTTCTTTTTTCTCATGTATCAGGTTTTCCAGAAAGTTGAATTGCAGGTCTCCATTCAGTTTAAGTTTTGGGGGGAAAAGAGGCAAAACTAGATTTCCCTTTTCATCCAAAGACCAAACAGTTTAGTGAACAAACCTCACTGGCTAAAAAGCAAGACTCCCAAAATTATTTGGCGTATAAAATACAAACCTGACAGCTGACCCGTAACTGCCTTTTTCATTTTGGCTAATTCCCTCAGTATTCATTTTTCATTCAGGACTCACTGAAGAACTGTAGTTCGTATCAAAGATGCCCAATATATTCTCTAACCAGTATCTTTTTGATCTCCTGTACACTTTCTATCCAGATTACCACTGGTAATACTGCTGATCTTAAAGAACACCACTTCAGTCTAACTAGAGTTCCATGCATTATCTGCTGGAAACCATTAACCTGCTTAAATTAGCCCTATATCAATTTACAAACCAACCTGAAACAAATCAGCCTACAGTCAGCTCACAAACAAGTCACTACTACCCCTGCGTATTCTGTGACTGATTTCTCAAATTACACTGACTCATATATTTAAGAGGCTCCTATAGGGAGCTTTGCAGTCATCTGTCTGTTCATATTTCCATATGATGAATCTGTTGTGAGCCTGAAAAGAGCTTTTCAAATTGTGTACCTGGTATGAAGATCCTTAAAACTACTTATTTGTCCTAGTATCTATTTTGGGGGGAAAAAAACACTCATAAATGTGAAGAACTGTGAATCAGCGGAATTAATTAGCACATTTATTTGCATTAGGATTCAACTTTTGTGCTTGTTTTTTTTCCCCCACTTATAACAACCTTTATATTCTGTTTGAGGGAGGAAATGGAGTACTTTATAGCATGAAGTTCAAAAACATACATTTCCTTATTCGTACAAGCATACAATACATCAGAGACAAAATTCACAATTTCATACGCAGTCATACTGAGCAGATGTTATAACATTATTACATCCCAGAACATGCTAATATAGTCCTTCATTTGTGCAATTATTTCACAACAGCACTAGGAAACAAAACAGTTCAAAAGGAGAAACTGGCAAAAACAATATTAGATAACTGTGAATATATAAACTAGTACTTGCCTCCATCACTTGCCCTTTAGCATGGCTGACATACAGCAGTCCCTCCACTGAACAAAACTGCAAAAGAAATTGGGTATGAGATGCAATTCTTGGAAATGGGAGGAAAGATGTACACAAACAACAAAGTGAGCATGGTTCCAACTTCTAGATTTTTTTTTCCCATTTAAATGCAAGTGCCTCTGGAAGCTGGGCTATTTTAAACTCTTTCAAATAACTGAAAAGATACAAATATAACTGAAGTTAAAACTGAATCTCACAGAATTAATCAAGAAGTTCTTGTGAAGGAATGTTTTCTCTTGGGATTTATGGCCACCAGTATGCGCTGAAAGCACAAGTAGATTTCAGGGCCCTAGCGTGCAAGGTCAGACTGGTCCACACGGATTTTATTTCTCCTCCTACTTAGTCATTCAAATGTTCTGGGCACAGGTCAAACAGCTTGCTCTTGTTTATCTGGAGTTCACCTAACAGGACGTGAGAACCATGAGCACTTTGAAACACGAGCACCTTTCAGTTCATTTCACAAGGAAGCTTCCGTCACCTTGGCTGAACTGCTACCGTGCGTAACAGCAACCTCTGCCAGGAGGCCAACAAAACCAACCCCTGTCCACTACAGCCATAATCCCTGCACAGTACCCTTCCGTAATGGCAGGCTGCCTATACCCTGAACCAGCCTACGTGGAGACATGGCAATGGATCCAGTCACAGCCTTCACACAGAATGAGCATGAAGGATTCAAAGGTTTGAGTCCAACCTAGGCAAAGCACACCACACCCAAGGACAGCATCCTGGCTTTGCTCTCCTTTCCTACAGGAGGGAACAGAGTATTTCAAGGGCATTTAGATGATCTGTTTAGATGATCTGTCGCATGTTTCTGCGACAAGCCTAAGCTAAGAGCAGAT
This sequence comes from Balaeniceps rex, assembly GCA_013401315.1. Taxonomy (NCBI): domain Eukaryota; kingdom Metazoa; phylum Chordata; class Aves; order Pelecaniformes; family Balaenicipitidae; genus Balaeniceps; species Balaeniceps rex. The sequence goes on from VYZW01046796.1 coordinate 131,494, forward strand.
GCTTGCTAGAAGAACACAACAGAGGATGACAAGAGGACAGGTGAGAGCAGATACAATGACCACATTTTTCTAGCCAGATTCACGTATTATTTTGAACCACAGCTAAATCACCCAGATTTTCCAAAGGTCATTAGTTACGCAACCAGTTCTTGAAAACAGGGACACAAGCTTCAGAATACATTAGCACTCAGAAGAATACTACAAGACTCTGCACAGCTGGGGCATTTTGACTATTTTATTACATGCCAGATTCCCACCTCCAAGAAGACAGCAGCGATAAAGAAAATGTTAATCAGAACCACTGAAGTGGGATGCTAGAATATGAAGAAAGTGATGACAGCAAATATGAAGAACTTAGAAAAAAATGAATGAACGCATTTTTGAAAAAGTTCTTGACATAGAAGAAATTACATTCCTACAGTAGCATGAGTGGGGAACTAGAGGCACAATGTGTGAAGGATTGTTAACACGAGGTGCCGCTAACATAACTTCATAGCCATTCTACTTGTCTTTTTTCGTTTTTCTTTTTTTTTTTTTAGTTTTAATGTTATTTTTTATTTATAAGAACTTTAAGAGCTTCTGCCAGCGAGGTCTTCATACATATGCCCTACAGCACTATAGGACTCTGTAGGTCAACAGGTGCTTTTGACTCAAGTTTCCAGCCTTTGTACTGCAGAGTCCGCTTTCCAGAATGCCCGCAGATGGGCTTTGACATGTAAGGTCATGAAAACTACTTGTATTTTCTCCCTTGTGAGTCACAGCCTTCACTGACATACAAATCAAATCTCCCATTTTCTGTCAGAAGCTCCATTTTTTTCTAAACTTTCAAAAGCTACTGCACTGGGCTAATCAAAATTCCTCCCCTTCCCTGTACTTACGAAGCAGACACAATCTTAGCATCTTTCTCTTTTTTTTT
>VYZW01046799.1:5113-125009 GCA_013401315.1 Balaeniceps rex
AACTGCTTTTACTACCTTTTTCCACAGCTTACCCCTGCTGCTTCTCTACTCCCCTTATCCTTCCACTTGTTTTTATTCCAAGGCTGCTCAAATTGCTGGTTAGGACTGGAAAAAGTAAGGTAGAACCAGTCAGCTCCTTCCTACTTCCTTCATATGATAAAAGTTTTGAATGGAGGGAAGAAGCAAACCTTCTCCCAGGTGAAGCCACTGAGTTTTCTCCACCAGACCTCACAGATCACAGCAGATGGCAATGGGGATCCACTTGCAGGTCAGTGCCTCTAGGGATCTGCTACCTGGGGCAGGGCTGTTAGCCCAAGTGTCACAAGAGCTACCAAATCCACCCTGGACATCCTGAGCAGAGCCTAGTTCTGCATGTTGCACAGCTGAAGAGAGCTGCACACTTTAGAACTGGTTATAAAATATATAAAAACCCAGAGAGGTATAAAAACGTGTATAAAAAATAAAGAAGCCTCTTGCTCAGAAGCCTGTTTTATATGTTCAGAACTATTTAAATTAATGCGTCTGATGGAGTAATGAGAACCAGGTAGAAGATGGCACTTCCCTCTGATGCTAGGATAATTAAAAGGGCAAGGTATTAACTAGCTTTGGAAAGAAAAAAGTTATATTGGTTGTTCTGGGGATTACGGTCCTGTCTTGATCCTACCTTCACTAATCATTGCATTTAGTCATTAGACACTTTGCCCATTCCCTGGAATCCAAGTCTGCTGATTACTGTTTGCTGATCCACTCTTCAGCCAGGATTTGAAATACAGGGATAGTGCTAAAATGCCCTTTAGAAAGGCCAGATAATGCCATTTCTGGTTTGTACTACAGGAAAGAGATTCTTTCACAAATACTGGTGTCAGCTACATCCTCCTCATTTTTTACTAATGTGCTCCTCACACACAGTGGAATGCTGCAGATCAGATCTTTCTTGGTCAGTCAAACATGCATTTGCTACTTATTTTTTAAAATATCTGAGAAAAAAAAAAAACAAACATACCACCACCACCCCCTCCCCTCCAAAAAATAATTCCAAATTAAACATTACATGATGGTTACAAATGCTGGCACGCTGGATAGAAAGCACAAGTCACAGAATGATTATTGATGAAAGAAATAATATTAGTACACATCCATCTAGTTAATACATACCTTATTAGCATACATTTATCTGAGATGAAAAAACATGCAAACATGCTATATTTTATGCAAATCACATGCAGATCTCAAGCCTTCTGGAAAATTGCCATTACAGCCTTTGGTACTGCAAAATGTAGGTACTCCTTTTCATAGCCACTATATGCAATAATATTTCCAAAAGTAAGCTGTTGGGAGTAAATGAAGTTACATAAGTGATGCCCCTACCCCACAGCACATAAAAGAAAGATAGTATGACAGGTCTCTGTGCTACAAATTCAGCAGCTGGTTATACATTTTATATAATGTAACCAGTAGGAACAATATCATTTATTTCTTATAAATTGGATTGTTCATAGAGTAATATAAAATGCCTATTGTGTTTACACACAAGAAACTGTCATAAATCCTAAATGTTAAACAGTGTCAACAGATGAAAGCCAACTTTCCCACAATATTTTGCATGCTGAACTTGACATGCTTTTAAAGGAAAGGCAGTCACAAGGCAAGGCTCCTCTGAATTCAGCAAATCTCCAAGAAATTTAATCTTTCCTCATAATGAAAAGATATTCTTAAATGAACCTGAAAGCATGGCACCTATCCAGAAATGTTACCATTTTTAACATTACACTGTATTAATTACAGAAGAACTAATAGTGGAGGAAATATCCCATTGCATACAACTTCTTGCCTGTCTTTTGTTCTACTGACACAAAAGGTAGATCAGTGGTAAAGAATATGTACTTGTCCTTATCTGTCACCATGGATTAACAACTTTGGGGGAAAAAAAAAAAAATCTCAGAAAACAAGTACAACCAGATGACTTCATACCCAAACACATAGATTTGTCTCCACGCTGCCTGGAGTACCTGGATGCTGTTATGCACAACCAGCTTCTGCTTTCACTGAATTCATACAGATTAGCTGCCTCCACTTCTGTTCCCCAGCAAGGCATCCAGAAACCACCAAGTCATCACAGCTTTAGCAAATACACAGCCATAGTGTAAAGCATGTTTAAAACAAACAAACAAAAAACCCCAAAACCCCCAAAACTCAGCATTTGGTCCAAATACAAGTTATTGGAACTCAGCCTGCAATGCCACTGATCTAATCGTCAGGCCCAGGTCACCACTTGGGAAAGCTGGTCCTTCTGGGGGATTGTCTCCAGAGAAGCAATAGTCTGGCAGCAACACTGGCCAGGACGAAATGCTTTGGGCAATTAAAGGCAGCAAACCTCCTAATTACTAGTGGCTGTAGTCAGAAACATATTTATCCCTGCTGTGGCTGTTTCCTGATTTTTTTCTCATTATACTATCTTAGTACTTTTTTTTTTTTAAGGGACTGGTTCTGTTGTTCTGAGCAATTCAGGTCTTATGTGAGCACCACTTTGCTTAGAAACTCAAATTCACTGCTGGGCATGGATGTTTTCTGTTCCAAGACTTCCTGCAGGAAGCTGCCCGTCCGTTCCCACGCCTCGCTCAACCATCACGTCTTCTTAACAGAGGACAGCTTATCAGGACAAGCTCTCTCTCATGAGATTTTAAAATATTCTCTCTTCATTTCCAGGCCAGAAACATTGCAAGAGAGGCTGTTCTTGCCTCATGTTAGTATGACAGCTGCTCTCTTGGCCAACACACTGGGGACTGGAAGGGATCTCAAACTGAAAGCATGAGCAGCTACAGCTTAGAGCAAGCACATCCTTGCTTGGATGCTGTAACAGCTCATATCTTCCCCAATCAGCACAGAGGGTGGGACTTACTACATACACTTGCCCCTGGGTTGCACTAGTTAACGTATTAATCAGTTTTAACATTGGCACCTTTCCTTCTGTTCCTGAATAGCTCCAAATGGAGCAGTATGTATTTAAATGAAAGGTTCTGAGTTTTGTTCTTAACCTCATCTATATTTTGACCACATCATAAAGATTCAAGATGCTGGTTTAACCAAACAAGTTTACCCACTTCTGGTTTTACACTGTACTTCTCTGTAGCAGAGAAATAAGTACCGTATCAGTGAAGGCAAAGCATCACGATGGTAGTACATGCATTGTCAAAGACCAAACACGTAGCGGCTAGTGCTTGTGTTCTTCTTCATGAATGGGGTGAATGGCAATGCACAAGAGTCAAGTTTTGAGAAGCATCTCAAGTGGCGAGGACCAGGAGCTGGGAAATACAAGCTGGGGTCAGGCTACCACTTCTCCGATGATTGTGCCCCAATACACAGAACTGGCCCCTCAGCATTCTTAGTGAAGATATTTCTCTATCACTTCCCCTTCCTATCACATCATTTTTCATTAATACACACTGCTGACTTAGCTTGCCCAGAGAACAGCCAAAAATGCAACCTAGCTGGTACTTCTGTACACTGAACAGTGGACATAATCAAAAGGCAAGTTTGAGGACTGCCTGCAAACTGTAGCAGACTAGTATCTGGAAGGTGAATAACCACTGCTATTACACACCTACCATTTGTAGGCTCTGTATTTTATAAAAGAGCTAGTGGTATGATTTTCAAAAAGAGCCAGAGAGAATTAGGAGCTCAGGTTAGATGCTTACAGTCAGACTTAACATGCCTAGATGCCACTGTCTCTCTCAGGACAGCTTTTACTTTCTCAGTCTGTAACATTCATCCTTCTTTTTTTAAAAGCAAATGATTAGCATCTGGAGACTGAAGAAAAGTTCACATCATCCCAGATGCTATCTAATGAGACAGTACAAGAAAAGCACGTGCACAAGCACAGCTCCTCGGTACATATTTGGCACATCCATACAGGCAAGTGCAAATGGACTTGACACTATCATTGTTTGTATTTTAGTATGAGATTGATTGCAAACAGATGCAGAGACAAACAAAAAAAAACAGGATAAAAAAATCTGTTAGTGATAATAAGACTGTTATATCTTCAGTAACTAATGCTAATAAAGATTTCTCTGTGAACTCATGAAGCAATATTGTTAGAGGAAATTAAAAGAAAAAGCAAAGATGTGCTACGTTCACTAGACCAAGTAGCTTCCCGTCCAGTATCCTAACAGCAGCCAGAACCCAACAGCTCAGAATTGTAAGGTATCAGGTATACTGCAGTCATGCCACAGCCTATTGTACAGGAAACTTCTTCCTGACTGTAGGCAACTAGTGGCTGGCATACACCATGCAACACACATACTGTAAGTCTGTATCTAACATGATATGTATGAATGTTTATCCTCTCTTAATCTGGTCTACCCCTAAAAATACAGTATTTGTCTACATGAACCTTATTTTAAAGTGTTTTATACCTATACATATATCAAAAAGGGCAGGGAAAAGAATCTTGCTTATTATTACAAAATAAGTAGTATGCCATATGTTCAGCTATACTTTGGATGATGTGGCAACATCATAAATATAATACAGCCCGAAGTGCTTATTGTGCCAGTGATAAAACTGGTACAGGACACAAATTTCTTCATATAAAAAGTACAGAATAGGTGACAACTGTTTTACCCCTTAATAATGAAATCTCTATTTAAAAAGGTATTTGTTAAGCAGTTATTACAGCATTAGTTTCAATATATTTACCTTAATGTGAAACAACTTCATTCAGTCCTTCCATGCTTTTTCCAGTTGTCTGATAAGCAGAGTACCTCCCCATTTAGCAATACCTTTACACTGAATTTTTAGTCTTTATGGGGGGCACAAAGCTGCCTCACCCCAGCAAACCCAAGAAGGAGGAATCCTGACTCACGTATTTTGAGTTCTTCCCTGCTTTTCACTCCCTGCTGAGGAAGATGTTTACTGCAGTTCTGAGTGAATGCAATTTACTGTCCCCTAAATTTGATAGTTCCAGTAGGGAAAGGAAGATTTGGTGCCACCTGTTTCCTCACAAAAGCAGCAGTGATCAGTATTGAGGCCATAATTCTGCCCACAGTCCACTCATGCAAGCAATCTGGACAGTTCATGAAAAAGAAACAGGACCAGAACAAGCACAATACAACATCCAAATCCTGAGCTACTTTTGCAAGTGACTGAAAAATATTTGCAAAATGTTCACTCCAGGTAAAGTACCAGCATCTTTCAGCAAACCTATCTGAACCCTTTGAACAGTCGTCCAGAGGCGCAGCCCAGAGCCAGGAGACAGGCCTCCTGAGAAGGGACAACTGGGCTCCCTCCCACTGGGAGCCACAGAGCCATGACTCGGTGCGAGCCACCATCACACAAAAAGCAAAGCACTGCTAAGCAGCTGATGGATTGCATCTGGCTTCTGCAAGAAGCAGTGACCTCCAGCACCCACGTACTTTCACAATACGCTTTGTTGTTGTCCTTGGGGTGCTTAACCTGTAATTTGGGGAAAAAAACCACTATGTAGTACATCATCGTTGAAATAGCACCATTTCCATTAAACCCTAATGCTGCTTCTACTTTTATTTCTGTCACAGTGAATCATGGCTTTCCCCCCCATAAAAGAGAACAGCACCCAAATGAGGGGCAGTAACGCCCCACATCCTCAGCGTTAATTCGCTGCAGACTGCTCCCTGCTCAGCAGATCTCTCTTGCAGCTCCTCTGTAAGACAATCCACTCCCTCCATGCTTTCCACAGGGTTCTGGGTACCCCCGCATTTGCCACATTTCAGACCTTTTTGAAATTTAGCTCCTAACTCGTGTTATCTGACTTCAAGGATCCTCGCTCTGTGCTGTTATTCTTGCACTGATGTCAGCAGTTGTCTTGACTGAGAAATCCAATTATCATCATACTTCTGAAAATAAAGTTTAATTATAGGCAAGTCTGATGAATATATAAATTATGATGATTATCAGAGTGAACAGTAGCATAACCAATAGCATTAAGAATATATCTGAATATTCTCATAGGGCAGGGTCCAAATCTCTGAAGTCAGTGAAAAGATTCCCATTGATGTTAAAAGTCTTTGGACTTTTATTAATAAGAGACAATGACTTCAAGTAACTACCACAACTCAAATAAATATTTTATCATTGTTGTTACTACTCCTAATAATAATAGAGTTAAGTGCATTAAGGATTCTTTGAATAAAGGTATTAAAACCAAGTAACAAGTGTAATCTAAGAAATACAGTAGCATGATAGTCTGGCATCATGATATTCTGTCAATAATCTTTTGCAACACTAGAAAGTTGTCCCAGTTGTTTACATAATATTTTCCTATTCATCTTCTTATACCAGAAAAACTGCAGTAGGAAAGAAGTCAATAAAATATTTAAAGTTTAAACACAGTCACCTCTTTTTTTTTTTTTAATACAATTGCTGAACGAGAATAGCAGCTTTGTTTTTATTTATTTGCTTATTTTTACAGTCTGACATTGTGTTCCCACGTTGCTAGTGAAAACTTCTCCAACTAAATAAATTCAGTCGAGATTTACTCTCACTCTATTTATTCCCCGAAACATAACTGTGATGTTTGCTGGACAAAATAAAAACCCCACCATATCCAAAGCAAGCATCTATCTTCTTATCTATCCTGTTTTAGTTAATGAGAAAATGCAACTGTGACTCATTGAGAGTGAGAGGAAGAGCGGCAGAGAGCCTCTCTCTCTCAATAAACTGTTGCACATGGTAGGACTAATAGTGTACTGTCTCATAGCCATCATTAGGCTAGCTAGTAAGCAGTACATTATCTTTGGTTTTCTTTCTTTCTCCAGGGCACAGTCATGTAGTTACTGCTCCTCATTATCCTTGGAAGCTGTAAATTTAAGTGTAAACTCATTGTCTCTGCAGGGGTTGCAGGTGAGTAGTGTATAATGTCATTTACTCCATTTTCTCTACTGAATTTTGTAGAACTGTATTTTTAAAAGATTCTCCTCCCCCCAGATCATCTTCACTAACTGCTAAGTGTTTGGATCCGCTCTGTAACCCCTCTGGTTTGGCCAGAAAGATCACTTGCTGCATTCAAGGAACCCACATCTGTGTGGTCCCCAAAATGATGTGTGGCCACTACAGGATCTCATAATTTAAATGAGGGTGCTCCTGGGCAGTGGTGGGACAGCAGCCAGGCAGCTTCAGGCACCAGGGGAATTTATTCCATCCACTTTTATTACCAGTTGCTCCACCACTGCCTGGAGTTCCTCAATTATGGCTAGCAAGCCTACCTCAAAAGCTAACAAGGGAGGCATGTTCCTTCCTGCTTATGGGAGCTGCAAATACATCAAAAAAAGAAAACTGACCCTTTTATTGACTCAGATGCCAACTCCACATTAAGCCTGAAGCTTCCAGTTTAGCTTCTTTGCTTGCTCTTATTATTCAATTAATTTTTGTGGGTAGCCAGCAGAGCGCCACAATATATAATATGGAAGCAATTATGGCATTAGAACACAAGATGCAGAAATATACAGGGCTGGTTCATGTCTAGTAGCTTGGGAAGGACTTACAGTCCTCCATCTGACCTGTCCACATCTAAGCCACACAAAAGAGGGCTGGGAGGAAACGGAAGTTGCGCATTAAGCGCTGCTCATTTCTACGCTGGTTGGCAGAATAGAAGAGGGAAGAGATCCCCATGCCAACTAAGCAAACATGAAGACAGATGTAAGCTACTAACCAATACAGCCAAAAATAGGTTGCAAGAAACTGCCATTCTGTGAAAGACTGAGCTAATGACTAAATACAGAAGGCCACCTTTGAAATCACAGCATACTTCAGACCTCCTGACCTGCAACCTGCAATGCAAGAGGTGCAGACTAACTGAGGACAGAGCATGGTCTCCACCTCATGACCAGCCAGATATACAGTCTACCAAAACAAAAGTACCTGTATTCCTAGAGGCAGAGAGAGACAATAAAAGACAACCCTCCTCCTTCCCCTCCGAGGAGTCACAAGTGCTTGTGAAACAAAACAGAGGGTTTCAACTTTACGCTTAATTCGGCAACAAGAATAAAACACTAACCAGTAAACACAGGTATTCTAGTTCTTCCGAGCAAGATGTACGTCCACAGGCAGAACAGCCTTACACTTCATACAACTGGTTCAGAGAAAATGTCATGCATGGCAATGGGACAGTAATAAGAAATCTCACAGCCTTCAAAACAGAACAGAGGAGGAAATCAGATTTTCTGGTGATGTTGAAACATGGCAGGGTTACAGGCATAATTGACTGGTGCTTATTTTGGAAAAGTCAAAAACAATTTTGGCCCTTTTAATTGCTGATGTACCTATTTCAAAATGATCATAAAACCCATTTCATTAATTTCTTCTATACCTTTTGATACAACTGTATTTACAGGGGAAAAAAAAAATCAGATTTAGCAATCATCTCAGAAAAGTCTATAAAGAGTGGAAGTTTTATAATTTCATTTTTGTGGTTTTTAACTTGTATGGGCATTTTAACAGTGCAGCCATTTTGAAAATCATTAACCTAATGATAGTTTAGATAGTTTTAAAGGCTTATTCCTTTAGAGAGAGAAACCACTGAAATGGGTAGAAACATTGTAATTTGTCCATTTAAAAACATCCACAGGATCAACGGTACTGTATGAATATGCTGCTTTAGAAAACAATTTAAAAAAGTATTATTCTTGTTTGTTTTTTTAAAAAATCAATCAGGGCAGCATTAGTAGCAGTTCTGATATTCAGTCTAGCAAGTATTAAGACTGTTCCTGAATATACTGAATAAATGTTATGATGTGTTATGATGGCTGTGAAGCCATCAGTGTCAACCAATTGGCATTAGGAAACACTCTTGTTAAAATGTAACTGATAGCAAATGATTTACCCTGTTTTATTGTCAAGCTTTAATAGTCTTCCATATCTAGCCAAACTGATACAGGACGTCTGGAAGAGCCTTATGTTTTGTAAATATTAATCCTTTAGTGGATTCACTAGATTACCTGTATTTCATTATTCAGCATAGCCCAGCTGTACTGCATTTGGCTGAAAATTGACATTGCTAGCAAGGAAAAGACATGTAGCGATGCTGACTTCTTACCTAATATTGCCTTGCTTGGATTCAAGCAAAGAAGAAAACAGCTGCGGGTCATATCAGCTGGACAGATTACTGTGGGCAACCAAGAACCCTGTTATATCATAAAAACTGTCAATATAGCTTAGTCTCAAATTAGGTTCTCATAATCAACTGAATTCACAGTTCTAAGACCTTCTTAAAAGACTCCCAAATAATTAAATCACATTCTTGCCTGGGCTAAGATGTTCAAATTTAGGAACTCATTCCAAAGTTAATTTCCAATTTTAACCAAATGTATCATAGCTGCACTTCTTAAACTTTGCATAATACTTTGATGTTTTCATATGTAAATCCAATCGATCAATGAGACAGCCCTATGAAGCTATATATGTATATAGAAGTATATGACTTAGAAGTCAGAACTTGCTGATATTTATAATGTATATTCATAATCACAACCTGTTAAGATTAAGACTTTTATTCTTAGAATTTTGCAATAAAATTTATTATTAGCTATGTTAATGTAATACCAGTATTTTAATCTTAAAAATTCATCATGTATATAAAAGAAATGAATTGATTACAAGAAAAAAGTTACGGTTCTTAAACATTAAGCTTCACATCACTGCATACAGAACGAATACAATACTTCAGATTATGTACCTAGTCAGACAAGTACTTTAGAAATGCAAGGGATAAGATTTTGGAAGGAACCAAGAATTTCATTGACTTGAGAAAGCATGAGTTGAGTCTGGTTTTCAGAGAGTGCTGAGAATCCCTCTGAAATGCAATTTCAGTTCATGAGTTTTCTCCCCACCACCATCTTAATGAAAGGACAGATCTTTTTCCAAACCTGTCTGGACCTTGAAATACAACAGAACTTACTAGGTCCCCACCAGAAGACCCGTTGCTGAATAGATATCACAATATTGAAATTACTACCTTTTCTCGTGATATATCAATACTTTTCAAGAAACATAGATCAAGCAAAGTATTAGCTAATTGAAACAACACACACATCCTGAAAATTTGTAGCTTAGGCAGTAAATTTTACACGAAAAAAAAGATTACAAAGCACTTTTTTTGTCCAAATCCATTGTTTTCCAGCAAGTCTTAGGTTCCTAAATTATTCCCAAGTCATTTTTGAAACAGGATTTGGGCTTATAAATCATACTGGGTCTTGAAAAATGTCATTCTTAGTTCCTCCATCAAATAATTCATCATTTGATTGAAGCAAAATCAAACAGAAGAAAAAAAAAAAAAGGACACGTGACCCAGGAGAAGGAGGATCACTATTTGCAAGTACACTACAACCTACAGGTCCTTCAGAGTTGTGAATATGTCAAGCTCAATTATATTTTTATAGCTTTCCTTAGCTTACAGAACTGTAGCTGCATTAAGAAAATACACATTAATGTTATCAGGTCAAATAGGCTTATACTGACATGCCAGAACCGCACACAAACCAAAAAATACCCTGCACAAGTCCATATTACTCTCATCCCGTACTAAGCAAGGTGCTCTGGGATAAACACCACATTGATGAACACAGCAGGGTACCAATGCGCCCAGTATAGAGAAGGCTGCACGTTCATAAATACAAAGCATTTTCTGGATACTCATACCGTAAACTGTGATTGCACACAGCACCTTCTTAGAGCCAAGCAATTATTCTGCTTGAAGGGCATTAGCATCCTGTATCCACAGCTCTTCTCAGGTTAAACAACTCAAAACTACCAAGAGCGCTGCCCTCAGCCAGAAGCAGCAATGCTCAAACAAGCATGGCACAGAAGTAACTTATCAAGGAAATCTCTGTCTTCTGCTGGCAGTAAGAGCTTAATGAATAAATCAATATATCCCAGGACTACTCCAGGATCACATACTGGATTAGTAAAAATCGCTGACTTTTCCTGAATTTCATAGCATCAAAAGGAAAAACTAAACCAAAAACCAGACACCTAAACCCAAGGGCACTCCTCCTTACTCCTGCCAACACACTGACATAGAAGACAGGGTGAAAGTCCCAACCAGGAAAGCCAGCACTTCAGGAAATGAACCAAGTGCCATAAGAAGTAGGTTGGTTTAGCCCCATTCTTAGTGGGCAACGTTCCACTCACACTAGTATTTCAGTTCGCACAAGCTATAGGACATGTTGGCAGTCCCAGGAATAAGATAATTGGAGACTAAATTGTGGTCTGAATCCTTCAGTTCTCAGTGTTGCACTTGACATGGTTACAGGACAGATGGGCAACCTGGTCTTGCTCAGCTGAATCTTTGTTTATCCACACAGCACCAAGTTCTAAGGATGTCAGTCAATTAAGTTTTGGTTAACTTCTGGTAGGTTTATACCATCATTTAAGAAAAAATAAAGAGGAAAGCTAGTATTTCTCAACCACCTTTAATGATAAAATTTAATCCATCCTTTGGATGAAATTTCTCCATACTGTTTAGTTGCTGATCAAAAGCTGAACAGTGATCCTACTTGGATGGACAGACATATAAAATCCTTCTTCAAGGGCAGGGCAACTCAGTGGCTGCAAAGGTCGTGCAGACACAATCACTGCTTTGCCTTGGTCACTTTGCATCAAGGACTTTCCAGCTTTTCTTACAGCCACTCAGCTCACACTGCAATTTCAGGAAACAGCCTTGGCAGGGCAGCCCTCCCCTGTCCCTTGGCTCCCCTTTGGCTCTCCTCTCCTTGCACTCTACCCACACTGACCCACAAAATACAGCTCCATTTAGTGGCAGCACATTTCACCTCCTTTATTCAAAACTAGGCTTCAGAACCAAACGTGGGTGAAATATCTTGGTGGCTTTCTTGTATCTTCAGGGTATCAATTAAAATCCCTCATTTCTCAAATATCTTGTAACATCTGTGCTTTCTTCTTCCAGGGGAAAACTCATACCCAAATTTGACCACATCAAAGACCACAGACTTGCTGCAAAGTTCAAAAGAGCACTGCTCCTGCTAGCAGAGGCAGCTCTCTTTGCACAGCACTTATAGAAAGCAATCAGAAATTGGGACTTCAGAGTTCTCACCCCAGCTCCATTTTCAAAACAGCTGCAGGGGAGAAAAGGAACAAACCTCCATTAAAAATACTGTGGTTTGGGTGCCACAGGGCATTTCTGAGAACTGCAGCTGCAAGTATTCAGTACTTTCGTGTACGAAGAGTAAGGCAGGCCTCTATCTCTGAGGGCACAAGAGGCTTGACATAACGCCTGCAGAGTGCTCCGAGGACCCTGGATGAAAAGCACTCTAGAAGGGCAAATCTCATCTACTGCAAGTTCAACATCAGACCATGCTTCCAACCCCTTTTAATCGGAAATAATATTTCTTTCTGTTATTAGTTTAGGCAATGGTTAAGAAGAAAACCTTTTCAAAATATATATATGTATATATAGCATAGAGAAAATTTGCAATTCAAATTGATATTTTTAATCTTAAAAGTATTTTGGTGGAATGGAGTGAAAAATAGAAAGAAGAACAAGTCCCATAAATCTGTCACTCGCATAGCGCATCACTCACAGCTTTTCCCAACCCACTGAGGAGGAGAGCCATACAGCTTTAAAATGACTTCATTCCCATATTTACATATTTTTTAATAGGGCTATGATGAATCTCCTTCCGCTTGACTCCTATTTTGAGCTGTGATATTTTAATCTCCATTCTTGCTGCAACTTAGCAGATGAATGTGCAGTGTGACAGAGCTCAGAGGAAATAGTATAAATAAAGCAAAGTGGAGCTATGACATCTCACATTTTATAGCTTTTTTATTGTAGCCTAAGCATAAACAGAGCACAGCTGTGTTATACTTACTGCTGTGAGCACTCCCCCAGCTCCAACCCCCTACTGCTTTTAAAGAGACACTGCCCCTACTCAGGATCCTCTGGGTACAAGCACTGCTGTTGGAGGCATTGCTAACAGAAGCATAACCCCCCTACCGATTGCTTCCCTTCCTTTGTTTTTACTTTTTCCTCCTTCTACTGATTTGCCCCCTTGCCTTCTTTCCCCTCGCCTCCCCAAGCGGCCTAGGATGTGACCCCGCAGTCCCCAGCGTGTACACACAGCCAGCGATGTACTGCTACCTACTGAAGGATGCCTTTCTTCCCTTGCTGTTATAATTTGCTCTGTTTAAGTACACAGACACACATGCAGAGCACAGAAACAATTTGCAAAAACAACACTTTGATAAAAGACTTGTAACTAGCTGGAAGTACTCAAAATATTGCCATCTCTTAACAGTGGTATTTTACAGAAAGGGCTCTCGCATTTCTCATCACTTCTTGATATTCCCCCCCCCCCGAAGTCAGTCAAAAAGAAAGAAAGAAAATAAACTAATTTTACTCTTGCCTATTTAAAAACAAACTATCATGATGAGTTACTAGACAGCAAAACCTGTTTTCACCTCAGGAATACATGAGATACCAAAGGATCTCGTCATAATCATCACCACACCTTCAGCTGAAAAAGCTCCGATTTGAAACTTTAGACAAGAAAAATCACAATGTGCCTAGACACTTTCATGACTATAAAAAGATAAAGGCAAACCAAATAGCCAGCAATCTCCCCCATAGAGTCCAAGAATGCTGTTTACCCCTGTGTCACATTGAAAAGTGCTACTTTTGACTCAATGATCTTAAAGGTCTTTTCCAACTTAAATGATTCTATGAAAGTGCTTCTCCATCTCTAATTTCAATGTCATAAACATAGGCACATCAAAAATGCAAATGCATAAGACTGCTTTCTGCCATCCATTTAAAGAAAAGGTATCAAGGCATTGCAATGGTTACACTGAGCTTGAAAACCGCATCCAACTTTCCCAAATATAGGGCCAAGGGACATACAGGGAAGTTCTTTGCTCAGGGAGGACCATGTCGCATGTCTCATCCCCCAAACTTTCTACTAACAGCTTCAAGAGGGAGGGTCATTTCAGTGATCACCAATGTAACCTATGAGCTGTAACCTAGTTCTTCTGGCCATCGTCTGCTCTCCCTCTGTGCTCTTCTGTGCCCCACTGACTTGAGAGATTTGTTACTTCATTGCTATCGGAAACATTTTCTGCAGCTATTTTTCCCCTGTCTGGGGGTCAATACAACCTGGAATAAAGCATTAAGCAATGAAAGAAAGTGGTTAAAAATAGCAAAATAAAACTATGGTACATATGCATCAACAACTGTATTTTAAAATAAAAATTAAAAATAATTTTTAAAAGCCACCCAGAAAACATGCTGAAATTGTTTACACGTGGGGAGCTGATTAAACCAACAAGCTTTTGAAGTTGGGATCTTGGGATTCTCAAGTCTGCCCGAAGTCATCCCTCTATTCAACTCATGGCTTACCAAGCCACCAGCCTAATACAAAGATCTGGTTAGAAAACTGCACTTTTGTGAGAAGATCAGTAGAATTCCTTTGTTTTGCAGGCAGATTATCACATCTTTAAAAAAAAAAGTGTTATCAAGATTCACTTGTCTATTCCCTGAAATCCCTTTAAGCTTGTCCAATCCTACTCTGCCTATACAACCTATAACTTCATAAAGAAGTTGCCACAAGATCATACTGAGCACTTACTCTGTGTGATGTCTGTACTGTAAATAAGCTCAGACATTTTTGGAGGAGGGCAGCAGTTGTAAGGAAAAGAAATGTCTGCACTGATGCTTAAGAGACTCCTCATCAGCCAGAGTCACTGTACCCAGGAGGCACTAATGAAAGCTACCCACACCCAACATCTCATTTGAAAACTCTTCCGAGACCTGGTATGAGGGGCACCTCACCTCTCCTGCGGTGCAGCAACAGGCAGGAAGCCAGGAAGGGGGTCTGTCGCTGTCGCTCAAGGCCCTGCAGTGGGCTGGCCAGTCCCCCCAGTGCCAGAGGAAGTGAGGCCGGGAAGGGAGCAGAAAAGAGACTGACGTTGGACCCAGAAGCTCAGTAGGGCCCAGCAAAGCCACTAACAGTAGATTCCTACAGGCTTCCCACCACCGCCATCCATTTAGGTAGGAAGCAGATGTGTACTCCATGCTGACCACAAGACCGATCCTATTTAACATTATAGTCATCATCAAAATGTGATCACTCTGAAGGAGTGAAGACTGAAGGAGGTGGGCCATAAATTACTTTTTACTGGGAGAGGAAATAGACAGGAGAAAAGATAAAGAAGAGAAAAAAAAAATATAGCCACAACACATTTTCCGCACTACATACCAACATCTACCTCCCGTTAAGTTTTTAACTACATTTTTTTTCAAATTCACGTGTCCTCCATAACAATAGTACCACCAACTTCAATTCCCTGTGGATGGCTCCTTAGTTCTTTTCAAAGTTTCTGCAAAGCTCAGCAAATACCTAAAGCTGTAGTCAGTGCCACTAAAATTCAGCACTATAAGTATTAGGATGAAAAAAAAAAAAAATGAGACATTGCAGTGAAGCCTGGAAATTCAGACTGCCTTACAGCCCTTTATGCCTCTCTCATCTCCACCTGGAAAAGATCCTGAAGATATTCATAAACACAATACTAAGCACATTTTGAATGACAAGAGTACAACAACATTATGGTAGATTTAATGACAACAGTGGGAACTGACCCCTTAGGTACAATATTAAACATAATTTCTGACAGGGACGCACAATTTAGAAAGCTTAATCCAAGTCAAATAATCTGCAGCTACAAATTAGAGCTCCCCCTTTAGAATTGGCCTAGTGGGAAATTATAATCAGTATGGGATAAAACCCTCTATGAATTTTCAATTAATACTGCTGACCCCAAAATTCCTGTGCACAAACTTCCTGCCCCTCACAGAACTTGTAGTTTGATTAGCACAATCTAAAGTGTCTCAGAAATGGGGGGGGTGTGTGTGTCAAAACCCCCCCCCCAAAAAAAACCCAGTCATGGCAGACACAATCATGGCACGTGCAACAACGCAATATATCAACACAGGTACGGCAACGTCATGGCATCACCGATTCATTTGCAGGCTGGTGCAATACTATGCAACAATGAAGTAGCTCTCACCTACTGATTTTGAAGAATACATACAGGTAAAAGCCCAGTTTCTAGAGAAAACTTCTCATGCCCTGAAAGGCATTCCCTTATAGGCCACTGCATCTCTTGCCGACAGCTTTCAGCTAAATCAAATGGAAGAGGCTGCAGGCAGGAGCTGTAGGGTACCTGCTCTGAGAAACAAAGAGAGGTAGCAATGGGCTTTTTTTCCTCCTTCTTGTTTAGTTTTCAGTCACAACAAATGAATGAAATGAACCAAAGAACAGAACTAAGCTGAGAAAAAACAAAGTAAAATTAGTAACAAGCTAACAGCATATACCCACTGCCTGGGGCAACATACGGCTGATGGATGATGACAGCCAACAGACGAATCCTCATTCCCTGTCTACTAAACAAATTAGTAATCTCATCAATATCGTCACTACATTCACCTTCTGCAGCAGCTGCTGCTGCAACATGACTTCTGTTAAGCTTTAGGGGGAAAGCCTGGCTTTGTCTTGTAGTTTGCCAAATCCTGTGGGCAGTCAGGGTTGCCACCCTTTGGAAAATGCAATTAACCTGATAAAAACTAAAATTAAAAACTGTTAAAAACCAAAAAAAATTGTTAAAAATCCTGCAGAGCTGTATATGAAGGTGATAGTCACCTGCATGGCACACTCTGAAGTCCTAGGAAGCTGCAGAACTTGCACCTTCAGGGCCTTCCCAGCTGTCAGGGTCTCTCCAATTAAAGGCTGAGTTCAGAGACCTTGAGCTTGAAGAGGACACCAGGACTTCTCCTCAGACTGAGATCTGGCTCTCCAGTCCACTTTCCTCATTACTCCTAAATTTTCTCTCTTAAAGTGACTACAAGCCACGATCTTCAAAAATAGTGATTTTTAGAGATCTAACACACTTTGCTTCCTCCTCACCCCCAAACTGTTCTGAGCCCCATATAGTACTGGCACTTCCAACACTGCCAAAAAGAGACAGCATCATTACCTTCACTTCCAAAACCCATCAGAAAAATGACCTCATTCAAACACATCCCAATCCAGAAAGATCAAATTTCAACAGCACTCAACACAAATCACAGCAAATCATCTGTTGTAAGAAGTCTGGATTACAAAGCATCCCAGCAAACCCCACAAATAACTACAGCAAATTTAATAAGTACAACTTCACTTTAAAAAGAAGGAAAATTTAATTTATGCTGTGCAAATAGAAAAATATATATGCATATATGTTCCTATGCACAGATATAAACTTGGTCTCCCTTTTCCCCCATTCAATTCACCTGAAAAGATGTTGCATTTTTTCATGGTCTAATAATTTTTCTTAAAGGTCTTCAAACAGTAAAGCTGGTTAAGTTTGTTAATGTCAACAGAATATTTACTTATCAATATCCTTCATTGTTAGATAAAATATTTGCCATTCATTTCAATTTATCAGTTTCCACTTGAAAGTACACAATATATGGAACAATGTCTTTCTGAAGCAACCTGCTGCGTATATCTGTGTATGGATCTGTGTACAGATGTGTGTACATACCTTAATTACCAGATACCAGGTACATACCTTAATTACCAGGAATTCACCAGATATTCACTAGAAAGCTTCATGGTTGTGTTAGAATTTTTTCACCCACGAAAAATCTTAAGGTGTTCAGAGTAACAGCTGATGATTAATCCCACTGACTCAGCCTTTCTAGTTGTTAACTGGATGTCAGGACCAGTGTCTTCTCTTGGGGTCAGCTAAACCAACAGAATATGTTTTTTCTCCTGTTTGCTTCCATAATTGACTCTATGAAAAATTCACGGCGCTTCTTTGTGCTCAAGTAAAACACGCAACTTTCTTCTGTATCCTCTAACACCTGGCACAGGGACATGTTCCTGGAACTCATTTAGTCAAAATGTATGTTGCATTTATGTTCTAGTTCACTAATTCACATGCATAATAAAGATTTCAAGAATGAAACTTAAATACTGAAGGATCTTCATCAGCCACACTGAAATATTTCACCATCTTCAACCACAATACTCCCATTTAACTATTTTCCAGCATTAAATATCTCGCTGCCTAAGTAGCTGGCTACTTCTTCTCCTACATAATAGATAAGAAACCAAACAAAACTTTCAAACTCTTACCAGGTAACGACAGAAATAAAATTTTGCTACTACATGCAATTTTCTCATCCCCTCCCCAGTTTCTTGTTTTTTGTGGTTTGTTTTTTGGTTTTGGTTTGTGGCTTTTTTTGTTTTGTTTTGTTTTGTTTTGTTTGTTTGTTTTGTTTTTTTTTTTGGTGTCATTCCCCCCCTGCCCCAGTTATTTAGCCATATCATAGGAATATTTCCTTTGGCACTTAATTGTCCACAAAAAACGTTCTATTGCTTCATAAACTCCATCACAATGAACATAATCCTTCAGTTAAGTGCCAATTAATTATTAAAAACAGTCATTGAGGATTAACAATCATGAAATAGATACAGTTCTATTATGTAGTTGCTAATCCTCAATAAATCTACTTGTAATAGACAGCATTTTGGTATGAGAGCTAGCCTACTTAATGTAATGCTTTATATTTAATTAGATAATTATTGCATGTTAAAAAAATACATTCATTAGGTTTAATAACTATGTAATAAGCATACATCTAAGAGACAGATCAGTAATCCTCCGAAAAGGAGATTTTTTAATCATCACTTGTATTTGGCATCCAAGAGCTACTCTCCAACACGAAGGCCAGTATGTTACATCTTCCCTGCCTACAGGAATGCAGGCCAAGGAGGGGTTAACGCTCCCTGATCCACACTCTTTTTGGGCCCCAGGATGAGGACAGGGGAGCCTGAAGAAGTTCACCTACCTACAACCTTATATTCCCTTGGAGCACCTGAGATCACGCCTCTCCAGAAAGGAGTCCAGCCTTTCCTAACATCAACTGTGTGACATGGCAAAATCGCAGTCTTTTTTTCAAGACAGAGGACTTGGTCTGGATAAATAAATAAAATAAATAAACAAGATAAATCTCTCTAAAAACAAAGAAATCACTGGGGCTCCCAGTTCCTTGGAATAAGGCTAAATGCATATCCAACTGTACAGAGATGCACTTCTTGCTATTTTATTTCTCATACACTCTTTTGGTACCTCCTTCAAAAAAGGGCTGTGAGGGGACTGGCATATTCTGTTATTCATCTCATACCTAACTCCAGTTAGGCACCAGCCAAAGGCAGATAGGCATGATGCCTGTTTCTAGGTCTGGAACTATGGGAGCTATTTATAGCATAAATAGCACTGAGTGGCCTTTTTAGGAAATAAGCTTAATAAAACGATCACCAATCCCTCAGTTGAAGCTGTAAGGGCTATTTCATGAAACAGTAAGAATATAAACTTATGTCCGGCACCTCCATAAACCTATCACTCCCAGGTGATGGTCAGCATCATTACCTAACAAAGGTGACTTGCAAGATGGTGTTTTGGATGACCCTTAAAAATCCCTGTAGCCCCATTTCTGTCTTGTCTTTTTCCCTTGCACTTCAATGATGAGCTGATTTTAGTGACTGCTCTCTTTGAAGAGGTGTTAGTTCTTGAACCAATGCCAGTACATTGCATCTCAAGAACAGTAGACCTTGTTTTCTGATGGTGTAAGGAATACATCTGTAATTCTGTAAATCTGTGACTGCTTACACTCCTTTCTGGAACCGAAAGTGAGGAAAAAGGAAAGATGGTAGTCAGACAGAATCAAAAAGCACAGATTTTGGCTACTATTTTAAGTCTTGTATTGACACCATAAGTGATCTGTATTTCTTCTTTAAAGTGAAGCTACAGCAGCTCAAAGTTAACTACAGTATGTTTAAAAGAAGTGTCACAAAAGTCCACTTAACCTGGCAACAGTAATTACTCTTTAATATGAAAAGGGAGCTGCTCAGGATTTCAGCTATGGGATTATACTCACTGGACCTCTCATATTTTGATACAGATATTCATTTTCTCCACTTCAAAAACTTCCTAAATTTTAATAGTTAAGATTCAGTAATAAAAGATGGTAAATATTAAGTGATGCTACAAGTACTAGCATGCTCTGAATTTTCACCATAGCAGATGTTCCAACAAGATTAAAAAAAAAAATTATTTCAGGATCAGTAATTTTTTGTAAATTCTGCTGTTTAGCCCAATGATGGGAAAGAAACTGTTTCTTCTTCAGCAGGACAGAACTATTGCCCTTCCTTTATGTGAAAGGAGGGCATGTATTTGTCTACATGATGGAGAACAAAATTGCATAGAAACATACAATCCTGCCCTGTTTCTCAAGGCTAACTGCAGGGTCTGATTAAGATCTAGATACCTTACTGTCATGATGCTCAGCTCAACACACTACCAAGTTATCCCACACTTCCTTTTTTATTTTTTAAGATAAACTTCTAATTTGAGGATGGCAAAAGCAGCAAAAAAACATCCTATAAAATAACTAGTGAATAATACCTGCTTGAGCAACTGTCAGCTTAACACAGCTGTCAAGAAAAGTGAATTTCCCAATACTACCCAAAGGGGAATTGATACCTAGACCTGCCATTGCACAGTGCCCTGCCAGCCCAGCGGAACAAGTGACTCTACACGAACAGCAAGCCTGGGGGAAGAGGGGAGGGAATGAGGAAAGGAGGGAATAACAGGGCTGCCAGAGCAGCCAGGGGAGAAGGTGCTACCTGGGCAGCCCTAGCATCCATTGCAAGGGAGATGGGAGAAACCAAGTTACATGTTGGAGCAATGTCAGGCCCTTACAGCACCCACACCACAGCAGAAAGAAGTTGCATTAACCTCTCCTGGGCTTACCTGTGGTAAGTGCCACACTACCCCAAACTCCCTCCCGCTCTGCATTCCCCCACCATGAATGAATTATCTGGAATTTTCCCAATGAGGCGGCTGCCTTTTTTTAAAGATTTGACAACACAGAGGAGTATGAATATCTACATCCTCCAAGTGGCCTAAAAACCTGCAGCCTAGCCAAAGGAAAAAAAAAAAAAAAAAATATCCCCCTCCTCCTTGCCAAAAGCAAGAAAGAGAGAGCAAGATTGCAAGTCTGGGATATTACTGGAATAAAAGTTGCCTTACAGTTATGGCAGGGCAAGAGGAGGAAGAGGCCAACCCTGTCCTCCACAGACCCCTCCTCTGGGTAGAGCTCCCCAGTTGATCGGGGGGCCATAAGCATTTACTTCTGCAGAGAGCCAGTCCCCACAGAGCCTAGGGGAAGAAGCCAGGCTGTGGACACCCCTTGTTTGTGTCTTGTCAAGGCAAGCCAGAGCACCGTCTGCTCTTCCAGAAGTGGCACAGCAACTCTGAGGTTCAGCAACGGCTTCTTCAGATGGCAGCATGTGGCACAGCAGTCTCACCCAGGTGGCATGGGAGCCAGGGCCACAGGGTGGGCACTGGGCTAGGACCCCTGCCTCTGCCCAGCGCTTTCCCCCCTTCTTCTGCCAAAAAGCAGGAGCTGCTTTGAGATGAGAGCACAAGGAAGGGGGAGGCTTATCTGTTACAGCTGTATGAACAACTGGTAATTGCAGCTGGGGGTCCTTCATCTCGTGTCATACAGAGTAGGAAAATGGGTCAGACGTAATGCATTTGGTTAAGTATCTAAGCTGAAAAGGTACTATTTTCTTTTAAATTATATAGTCTTTACTGGAAGTAAGGTTACCAGTGCAAGGCTTTCCAGCTTTAAAATGTAACAGGGACATGCCCTCTGAGGGTCAGGCTTTCATTTGCCGATGTTAATTCTCAGCTGCCTGTTACTCGTCCTTCATTGTAGCCTCTGTCTTAGCTGGGCACGCTCCCGATTCCCTGCTATATCCAGACGGTCCATGTAAATAGTGTTTACGTTAAGGAAGTCATGTTCTGTGTGACTGGAGCACATAGAAACTGATGTTGTTGTCACTTTAGATTAAGCTCTCATTTTAGCAATGGAGGCAATTGGAGCAGGCAGCTGAGTGGCCGAATGAAATATTCAGCTCATTTCATTTAAAGCTGCCCCCATCTCCATTGTTCAGGCTGGCAAGGCTGATTAACCCTTGCTGGTGCCACCACAACAACTGCTCACTCTCCGTCCCTCTGCACCGCTCCCGCGCAAAGCCAAGGCCCCGAACAGTTAGGCAGATTTGAAAGGTCAGCAAGATGGTATTTGCTGATGTTTTTTTTTTCTAATTAGTGAACTTTATGGAAAATGAAAATCAACCCTTCAGGCTCCCATCACTTCATAGAGAAGAGAAACAAAACAATACTTAGCAAGGGTCAAGGATATTCTCCATGCTTAATGCAGGCAGGAACACAGCTCCCATTAACCATAGTTTGGCACCTAATTCCTCACACCTGTGAAAGTCCTGTAACTTGAGTTAACCCCAAGCATTTTATCAACTCCTGCTCATGGAGAATTACATACTTTATTTTTTTGCAGGAACTGTTGATAGTAGATAATATGCCAAAATAAACGTAAAGTCAATAGAAAGCAGTGGCTAACACTGATGTAAGTTTTCAGCTGTTGCTAATGCGTGCAGATAGTCTATAGCTGTCTAGAGCACTGCAGTCAAAGGCTTCAAACACTGCTGCAACAGGGCTACTCACCTACAGCTATCCCAAAACCTACTTTGTAAACGCCTTGGCCACAGCATTACCACTGCACCGGGCCAAGCACAATCTTTCCTCTCAGGGAACAATCTTAAGCAGTCTTCTAAGGTGAATGGTTGTTACAGGAGAAGTAGTGAATGCTCAAGCATGCAATTCCTGATGTTCCAAAACTGGAGAACGGTATTATTAACCGGTCCTCCTTTGGCTTAACTTACTGCAAAGCTGCTATTTATAAAACGGCCTAATGCTGTTTCATGACATGTACTTTCAAAGCAAGCTCCACTTGTGCCAGCATCAAGCGCTGTGCCACTTACTGCCTTACGCTGAAGGGCCTGATGCTTCAGAGAGCTCAGCAGTACCAGCTCCCACCGCAGGGCTTGGGTTGCTTAGCCCAAGACAGAATTAGAAATGAGACACACAAAATTCTTGGCAAAAGTGTTAGTAACAGCCCCAAATGCTGTGAAGTAATACTATTATAAATTGCAATATTGAGCATAATAGCATTTTATTTTTAATGAGAGATTCATTGGTATTTTAAGACAACAGCTCAAGCACAGGTGACAAGTTTTCTTATAATCACAGTGACAGTGACAAGTACTGTACCAATGTGTCCCTTTGATCTGTATTTTGTACTAAATTGCCAAAAGAAGAAGTTTATCTGTTAAAAATATCGGTAGTTATACAAACTACAGTCATACTGATAGAATACAACCACCAAAGTAACTCTGCTCTGGAGCAGTTGAAATCATAACTTCGCCCACCCCTGCTGCCAAGAGACTGAATAGTACATATGTATTTGTCTCTATCTACCGCTAAGGCATTTCTCTAGGATACAACAGAATTGGGAAGTACTGATAAATGGATAAACCCTGTAAAATAATATTTATATTACCTAAATGACTAATTTCAAATAGCCTTGCAGCTACATTTTACTGTGACATTTTACAGCATAGTTCATATGAGAATATTCTGTAAGAGCACTTACACTAATATGCTCTACTTGCATATATAGGATAAAATTCCAGCTTCATTGTAGTGATTCAACAGAGTCAAAAATCTCATCAATTGCATGTTTGCTTTACTAGTTATGTGGATAAATATGCAGCTATCTATGAATGGCTCATGAATGCAGATAATAGTAAGTTAACAGGAGAATGTAAACATTAAACATGATATCTTGGATGTAATTATTGTACACACAGTTTAATTACTAAAACTGTTTTTTCCCATTTGGTATCTTGGGGAGTATACTTACCGGACTCCAATACTCTATGTATCTGCTTAAAATTTAAGGCCCAATTCAAGAAGATCCTTGAATGCTGTTTAAATACCTAAGGGTCTTAATATCTCCATATAAAATACACATCTGTCATAATGAAACAAAGAAGTCCTACATCTTATAATGAGACCTATTTCTTTAAAGACTAACCTCTTAAACATCAGAAGCAATGAATGAAATACTCCTTTTAGTAATCTTTTTTGATACTTTCCTGAACAAGAAGTCATGCAAGAAGTACACAGATGTAGTTCAGCTCCTATAATCAGTCTAAATGCGAGTGGTTGTAAAACCAAGTTTATGTTATGCACAAACATATTTTGGACCTATGCACTGGAACAGTGAAGTGCTTGACATCTGGAGTTAGACAGTGGTGAATTGCAGCATGTACACATCATGCTCATCTGCATAAATATCTATTTTCAGAGTCACCAGTGCTCAAACACACCCATCTTTCTGCTAATTTAAAATCATCGCTCCTTTGAAGTATTAGGATTAAGCCCAACAGGTAAGTTAATACTTCCAAAACTCAGTTTTGGAAGTATTATGGTTCCATATTTCCCACTCTCCCCCTGCTTCTTTTAATTTTTAAAAAAAAAAAAAAAAAAAAAAAATCACACACATAAACATATCCTATTACCCTCATATCTGACCTACGTGCATCTCCAAAAGACCCATATCTCAGGATGGGCAAGTATGGAGATGGATGACCTCTAAGGAGGGGAGGAACTAAAACAAACACCAAAAAAACAAAGGTCCTGCAGAAAGCACAGCTAATTCAAGAAGTAGTGCTCTCCCCACCAGGCTGCACGAGTCGGTCAGGGTGCCAGCATGGTGCTGCAGGTGCCCTGCAGACAAGAGGTGTTGGGTTCGGCATAAGAGTCTCAGAGGTCCTAAGGGCTGTGGTCATTAAAACCGCGGCACCTTTTGAAGGAATCGAGTTATTAACCTCCGTGACCCCAGACAAATTTAAACCTGACTAACTGCAGATTTCTTTGAGGAATCAAGGCACATGTTTGTAAATTGCTTGGATATTCAGCGTGATGAAAGATGTTACATAAATGACAGTTACTAATATAATAGTGGCAAATGGGTCAGGAAGATGATTTCAGTACTAATTTAGACTGTTGTTTCTATCCAACGTCAAAAATTGGTCAAGGTTTGGATACTGATGTCTTGCAAGAATAAATATGATATTCACCTTTTAAAAACTGCAAATCCAGTCAGAATTGTAAGTTGTTTCTCTGGTTTGAAGAAAATCTTGGAACAAACTCTTCTAAGAAAGTTCAAAACAAAATGGTACTAATTCCTTATATTAGGTACAGCCTGAGATTAAAGATTTGAGTTTGGACTGTAATATTGCCATCTGCTGAACTACTGCCAAAGAAATCCCCCAGCAACATTTGTAAAGCCAATTTTCCCAAAGCAAAGAGAAAAAGGCACCTGGGAATGCATGGTATCCCCATTGCTCAGGAAGATGCTGTAAAGATATAAATTAAATTAACATTTTCTGAAAGAAAACAAATGGATAAAAGCAACCTGAAACATGCATCACAAATGAAGTTTCCCATTACAACCCAACTAGAGATCTTGTGTCCCTACAGAGCATCCCACTGTCATACACGGAGATGCAGAAGGACAAGCTCACCATCTGAATTCACCAATCTTAAACAAAGATCATAGCTGTTACACCCTGGTGTTATTAGCTTCATTACGACTGTTGCTTGGCCAAGTCCAACAACTATATATAAACATACATACCTGAACATATGCATCCACAGACGCCAACAACAGCACCTAGCAATCATTTACGGATTATGAACAGGCATCACTTCCCCCCACCCCCAGCTACTCAAGAGGCAGCCCTCCTCTAAAATAGACCGTAACAACCAAGCAACGGCACCACTTCACAACAAGAAATGAAGTGGAATTGCTCCCAGATTTGAAGTCAAAGAAGCTATCAAAAGTAAACAGTATGTAATTACCCAAATGGCAATTTGCCAGAACACAACACAAATTGCCTGAGCCAGTGGCTCCCAATTCAGAGGTGGAGGCCTTGACAATTGGGGTCACAAGCCTAAACAAAATTAAATCAGAGAAGCTGGGCTCAGAAACAGAAGTGTGACTCCTGGGCCCAGAAGCAGGGTCAACAGGGGAAAACTCTGGAAGCTGTTTAAAGGTAAAGGTCCGGCTCTTTACAGATTCAAAGCATTTCACATATCTTGTGATAAATAAAGCAGTAACTGGTTATACACACAGAGAGTGCATGTTTGTTCAACACTTCTCATGGAATGGTTATCCAAAACTACCAGCAGTCTGGTTACAACTGCCATTTTTCGGGGAGATAGGGTAAGGGAAGAGGTGTCAAAAAATCAAATACCACAAAAGTGATCCTCAAATTAAAGTGATCATCAAATTATAAAAATTAATTCCCAGAAGATTATAGTACTGGTAATGTAAAAATGAACGCTCAGGAGATTATACTACTGTTAATGCTATTAACCCCTTCATTAGGCTCCCCCCATATTAAAAAGGGGGGGGGGGGGANCCTATGCCCAAATCTGGGGTGATTCAGAGGGACATTTGAGAAGAGCCTGTACTTAGCACCCCTCCTGTCACAGGAACATGGCAAGGTGTGTTTTTCTGTTTATTGTATTTCTAGCAAACCATACAAGAAAGAAAGAGGCACTTCAGATAGATGTTTCAGGCCAGCTTAAGCAATTTTATAGGTCAAAATGAAACTCTATGCTCCCAAAAGTCATCAGAGATCCTAAAGAGCAGTTCCAAAATTTTGTGACTACACTCAAGCCTGAAAGCAGTGTATCAGGATATAAGGAAATCTAAGGACTCCAGTTTTACAGAACATTTCAGTGAGGCTTCAGTAACTTTTTGGTGTATCCAGGCCAAATATAGAGTTAACCTGGGTCAATTTATGGTTTTTGGTGGAAACTATGCAAAATGTGGTGGTTTCAGCTGAGTTTCGTTCTGGGGTTTGGGTTTTATTCAAAGCCTGAACTCTAAGGGAAACTAAAGGGACATGAAATCATGCAACATAAAACGGAAATAAGTTTTGCATGAACACTGAAAAGAAGGAGTTGGTTTCATGCAGCGGGGAGAAGGGCAAAAGCCCCGACCAACGAACAGACCTGGGGCTTAAAATTCACCATACATACAACGCTAATTCTAATCTTCACTATTGCTGTCTCTGAGGAGTCCTCCTACTTCACCCAACTCAGAAATCTGAGGTCAATAGAAATTACTTTTCATTCATGAAGCCTTCAGGTTTTTAGTTGGAAGGACATTGCCCCATATCATCCATTAATATTTTCAGTCAGGTGTTAAGATTAAAATAACAGCATTTTATTTATTCAGGTTTAAACCTATAAACACTTTACCTTCACATACATCTTTCTTTTGAGATGTACCCAGTATCATCATCCTTGACTACACACAAAAACAATGCATCATGAATCTATAATAACATCTTCATTTGGTTTGCAGCATGGATTTTTGTCTGGTTAAATGTCTAAATTACTCCCACTTATAGGTTATCTACATATGGACTGAGAGCTGAACCCATCTGAGAATTAGCTTTTAACAGCTGACCTGGTGCCTCAGCAAGTGTTTTGCACAGTCTCCTGGGAAAAAGCACATTCATGAGCAAGCCTGGAATCACAAACCTTATACCAGAAGAGGCCAAGTGCGTTAATATTTTTCACACAGCAAGTTCAACTGCCCTACTGCTAACAACACTGCTCAGTGGCCAAGTGACAGAACAGCATTAAATATTATTTGCAGAGAGAGCCATCTGCCTGCCATCACACAGGAGGGTGAAATCACCTACCAGTAAGTGAGAAAGGAAAGAGATGACAGAGTTTAAAATGAGAAATATAAAGGGAGAGAAAAGAGGAAAGCCAGCAAAACCAACAAAAAGTAAAACAAAAATGAATTATTTAGAGCTGCATCTCAGCTTCCTATTGGATCTATTAACATCATATCCCAAATAATTATAGGGTTTCCCCACTACCCTCACACTAACTGCTACTGCATTCTTATAAATTGCTATGTTACATAAAACACTGTGTATTTTTAATGTCCCTGTAGTATCTGAGCAATTATATGCATTATAGTTCTGTATTTTCACATCATTGAGGAATGATGGCTTCAATTCACCACCTCTGTGCTGATGACTCCCACATCTCATTCCCAACCAATCTTTTTCTATCTAAACACACATTTCAGCCAGTTTTGCTTCATCTTACAACTGTTTAAACCTTTTTCCGTCTGTTACTGAAGACTCAACAGCAGTGACTTCAGACACACTGATGGGACAGCATTTTTTTTTTCTTTTTTTTTTTTTTCCCCACTTGCCTTTAAAAAGAGACATACCATAAAATATCTAATGGAATTACTGGATATCTACAGTTAAAGTCAAAGGCATTAGGTAAGACAATAGAGTGCTTCTACGCAAACTCCTCAACAAGTGATTTAGAAAAACCTTTATGGGTTTTAACAGAAAAAAAAAGAACAATGAAACACCACTCCTTCCATCTAGCAAACTACCTAACAACAAGTTCAGTTCATTATAGACCAACACCAAATTTACACCTCCTACCTAGTAATGGTTATCAAATGGTATATAACAGCTTTAAGAGACCAACAGTAAATTAAACCAAGAAAAACCGCAACAAACTTAAGTACCTGCATAGGTCCTGCAGCCCCCTTCTCTGCTGCCATCTGCATTCCCCTCCATACCCCCAGTGCACACACCCACTGGAAGAGCTCATCTGCTGCAGAGCCAGCTTTTATTGACCCCCTCAGCTCGGGTGCTGGCATTTAGCTAAAGCAGTAACTTGTAACTGCAGTCCTTGCTGCTCTGATTTTTGCCAGACTGGTGGAGGTAGCCTGGGGCCACGTAGAGGAAGGGTGGTGTTTTTTCAAAGGACCCTTGGAAGAGGTGGAGTTAAAAGTAGTGAAGGTGCAGCCAGCTGTTGAGGTGTGTGAAGCTGGGGGAACCTGGTCAGATATAAAATTAAACCAGGGTCTCCTTTCCCCTATTGCTCTTATCTGTTGTTAGCATGGGAAATCATGGCCCTAGTCAGATGAGTAATGGTCACCCAGTAAAGAGGAAATGTGACCTTGGTGTAGTAGTTTCTATTTCATCAATTAATTAGTGCCACTGTGGGATCCCCATCACTCCATTAGGTGTGCCAGCGCTCCAAGGATGTGTCACACGTGCCATGGCAGAGTCAGGAGATGTTCCTGCCTAGCTAGTTATCCTATAGGTCTTCCACACCGTGGAATATAATGGCAGAACTAACCAAAACATGCTAAGTAGCTGCTCAAATTTCAGTTCCTGCCTAAGGAACGCTTATTTCATTCACTCATCAATTCTGCCATGCACAGCTTGCTTAGGAGTTCACCCTGTTCTGAACCTGTAACTGCGAGGGAAGAAGAGACTCAATAAGGGCTCAGAGGTTTTGTTCAAATGGGTATAAAGAGAGAATTTAAGCTTCACACATCTTATCTAAATGGTCCAAAACTCCTTCTGGAGAAAAGAGAGAAAGAAATCTAAAACTCTCTGGACTTTCACACAATTTTTCCAGCTCTCCCGTCTGTTACACAGACTAGACATTTTGCAGATTTCTTGGAGAACTTCCTGGCAACCACCAGCAATCACCAGGGCAGGATGCATATGTGTTAAACTGAAATCTTAAACAAAATCATCTTTTTGAGCTTCAAACATCTTTTTTTTTTTTTTTTTACTGTGAATTCTGGAAAATGGTTTAGTATTATTTTATTTCACTGCAGCTAGTTCAGCCATGCCCCACCTTAGGAACAATGGTGCAGCAAAGGCTTAGGGTTACCAAGTGAGTGTTTTACATGGCCCTTCTAGGAAGAAATTGCACAGGTCTTTTTTTCTGGACATCTTGTCATTTCTATTGTGGTGAATTTTCTTTCACTGTATGCTGTTGTGATTCAGATCTAAACCAAGATCACAACTCATTTTTCCAGGTACACCCAGCTAAACAGATTGACTCTTCCTGATTATTAAGTCAAACAACCTGGGGTGCATGAGCTCAATGGCTCAGTTTGTTCCAGAGCGGTTAATCAAGCAAGAATTAATACACTGAGCATAGGAGAAATTGTCAGTTAAGAGTCAATAAAAGGACTTCATCTCTTTGTGAATCCCTAATAGCTTAACAGCTTTCTCTTGGATGGATGGCAGGTACCATGAAACATGTAAGTATGACCCCACATCACCGTTAATGTGTAGTTAGTTGTTTTTATGTTCAAGGACATTGTGGAAGTTCACAGCTTTCACCAAGCTTTCTCCTTTACAAATGATACCGGCAGCATACGCTTCGGGGGAGTTATGGTGGCATGAGATATGGACTGGCAGTAACTCGTATCGCATAAACGCCTTCCCCTTTCACAGGCAGCACCTCACAACTGCTGCCACAAGTAATACAAAATACTTCACAGTGTTGCAAAATCTAGAGCGTTATCACAGTACATTTTTGTAAAATTACTCAGCATCATTAATAAACTTCTTATTAATTCATGAAACAAATCACCTTAAAAGCCCTTATTAATTTATGGGTTTTAATCAATACATGTGTTCTCAGTGTGCTGTTATTCACCCCATAATATAAGTAGGTAAACAGTGAGATAATACCACTTCCTTTAACTACCCATAGGGTAGGTGAATTTTATATATATTTACATCCCACTTGTACTAAAGACAGAAAATGAGGTGAGATTAAGCTGTTGCAGAAAGCCACAGAGGAAGCTGCTGCCTGTGATGGGATGAGACCTCAAGTGGTAATTCTGTGCCCATTCTGGCCGACTACAGACCTCCACTTCTCTTGGGAGTCACACATTAAAAAAAAAAGAAAGATCTGAAAGTGTTAAAACTAAGTGTAATCAAACCCAGGCTTCAATACAGAGTGGGAGAGCAGTGAACCAAAAAGGCAGAAAGCAAGAGTCGCTGTGAACTCACTAGAAAGAAGACCAAGGGAGGCACTAAAAGAGGGTTTGAGATGGAGTAACACGCTATAATTACTTGAAATCCAACCGCTAAATCTTGCTTTGCTTTCCAGAGTAAATTGCTGACAGAGGAAGTCGAATTCTGGATTAGTGCAGTGACACATCTGTATGCCTGATACAAACAGAAAACCGAGAATGCTGAAGTCAGTGGGAGTTACAAGTGCTCAGCACCTCCTAGGAGATAGGTATTCTGCAATCAGAAGTGTGACCACAGCATGCCTGGGCATAACCACGCAAGTTTGAATTGAACTACCTCAGATAACAACGGCGTTCACAGTGCAGAGATCAAGGCTTCAGAAAGCCTTCATGAGCACCTTTTCTCCCACAAACAAAATTTCTACAAATATTATGCATTACAAAGGAACTAAGACTCACACTGAAACAAGGAAATTCCCATTGGCAGCCCAATCTTAAATATTACCTCTAACAATCAGGGACACAGCAAATATCATCAGGCCTCTGGCAGATCCAGTAAAAGCTATCGAAGTCTCAAACTCAAAAATGCAAATGCTGAGCACTCCTCAGTTCCTCTTCAAGGCCAATAACTGGCCAGTAAGTAAACTTTAATAACTAATGGAAATCAAGAAAACTGTAACAAGCTGCTCAATAATTCTTTGCTAAAGGGAAAGAAGGATAAAAATAATTTATGTATATTCTCTGTGATCCTGCTGTAAAAATCTCAGGCAAAATACACATATCATTATTTTATTTAAAAGAAAGAGGGGACAAAAAGGTAATAATCATAGTTATTTGATCTAATTATTCCTAAAGGAATCCATAAGAGACTAGAAAATACATAAAAACCACCACTCCTGATCTGCTACCTGGGGAGAATAAAAAACATTCTAGTAGGAAACATAGGTGAAAAAATAATGAAATTAGCATCTCCAAATTGTTTAAAAAAGGATCTTCAGCCTAAAGAGAATCGACAGCATAGCTTTAAGGATAGATAAATGGCTGCCTCAAGGATCTGTCTTACCTCCTCTTTTTTTTTTAAGTAATACCTTAATTTGCATAGTAATAACCCAATTATTGTAAGATTAGGTGACAGAAATCTCATTATTACTGTTCCTACAAAACAGTCGATATTCCATTCAGTACCTTTTAACGTTACACACCTTAAAACATAATTATTCCAATATATGCTCATTCATCTTTAATGCAATTTCCTTAATAATAATAAAAAAGACTCTTCCTGTAATTGTTAGGGGTTTTTGGTTGAATATATTAGTGTTAAAACATGATTTTCCTCGTTCAGGCTGCTATAGAAACAAGCAAAGCTAACCAACTGCTTAGGGGCACGCTCCCTCCCCTCTTCCCAAGAGGGAGTCCACCAAGAGGCCTAAAGCACATATGTTAAAATATGTTGCAACAACCCTCTCTCTCCATCTCCCCACTCCCTGCTTCTTCCCACGCTGAGAGCTGGTCATAAGACAAGCTTGCAAAAAAAAATCAAATATATAGTAGCATCAGGCTTCTGAGAGTTATTCGTGTTTAGGGCTTGCTGTTACGGGGAGAGGGGGAAGGGTTGTGGTTTTAGGGCTGCGGGAGGAGAAATCAGTGCGAGCGCACAGAGGCACGGGGCTTACCTGCCACAGGCTTTCTCAGTTTCAGTTACAAAGATAATAAATGCGATAAGTGGTCAGTTACCAGATTAACAGCAGAAAGGAAACGGGGGAAGGAGATAGGGCTGGCTCCATCAGAAGAACACAGCACCGCACATGTTATGCTTCAAAAGGATGTCATGAACAGTTACGAGAGTGGAAACAGCAGCTGCTGTTTCGCCAGTCCCATTTCTCTCAGTGTATGCAAGGTAAGGCTAGGGAGCCTTTTACAGGCAAATCTTCTGTACCGCTCCTTCAAATCCAAGAGAGGCTGGAAATAACCAAGGGTTGGTACCACCGGGTATCTGGCAGGAGCCCGTACAAAATCAGTCACCAATGCTTAGTGGCCAGTGCATTTCACAGTCACTTACCGAGGCTGGGAACAGTTGCTGCGTACAGCAACTCTATGTATGGACAGAGTCCCACTCACAATCTACCCGCGGTGTGTAGAGCGGCGCTGCAGGAAAAGTTGGTGGAAGCCGTTCTTCACATAAACACACAAATTCAGTTTGCTTGGCTTTCAGTCAATCGCTTATCCCACCATCGCTAAAAGCAGTAAATACAAGATGCAATTTCACAGGAGTTATTTACTGTTTAATTTTTGTGAAAGCCTTCTGTCAAAATGGCATGAAGGAGAAGTAATTTGGCCAAGATCCAATTTTCAAAGTCCTTTACAATCACCGAGCCACCGCAGGTCCAATTAAAAAGGAAAAGCGTGCGTAGCTGGAAACTGTCCCTGGGTGGAAGAATTCCGGGGTTTTTGCAGGGTTGGGAACACAGCTTGCTGATCTTGGGGGTTAGGCAGCCCACCTCCCACCCCCAATGACTACGGGGCTAAACACAAGAGGGAACTGCGGGGCTGCCTCTTTACGGTGCCCTGGATTTTACAGAAAGGGAAAATATCACATGCCAGCACACAAAGCCAACACGGAAATGACCATCTCTGGCGCTGCCCGCAGGCCTGCAAGGAGGATGAGCTCCAGTGCAGAACGGTTGGACCTTTTCTCTGAAGATTTTGACCACTTGCCTAACAGTTCTGGTCTTGAAAAGTTTCCAATTATACCATGTTCCACAGAAAGCAAATTAAAATGACTGTTTTTACTTGGAAAAAAAAAAAAAAAAAGCAGTGAATATGCTAATGATTTTTCCTTACATTCTTATAATCTCATTTCATGCCTTTAAACAGAAAACCTTGTGAATCTTACTATGAAAATTATCAACAAAGAAGAAACAGCCTTCCATCTTACACCAAAACTTGGAGGGCTGAGTTTATACCATCCTGACCCAATCTGACTGAAATTGAAAACTTTTCCTCTTCCATTAATAGCTTTTCCAATTCAGCAGTTCAAAGCCGCAATCCCTCACAGCCTATGCAAGGATTTGGGATCATTTTATAAATCTGTGTGGCAAATGAACATGAAAGAGAAACTCTCCTTATGGCTGGGAACTATCCTTTGGGGGGAAAAATGTTATTAGCTTTTTAGAGAGCATTTGCAAGGGTAATTTGCACTACAGCATCTCTTTTTATTGGCCTTGCAAGCAAATGTTGAAACAATTTGTCTTATCATATATATTCACTTTGAATAGGGACCTCATGTGAAATGCTTCTCTTGAAACAAGAAACAATGGGTTCGAAAACCCAACACTAAAAAAGGTTGAGTGTGGCAATAATTTATTTCAACAAAGAAATATTGAAAGTGAAGGGGAAAAGGAAAAAGGAAAGGATAAATGAAAAAGGAAAGGAAAAGCTTCTGATTTAGTCTGTCATAACTTAAGGCAGCTATGCCAAAGCTTCCAGTTTCATCCAGCAATTTCACAGGTATTATAACAGGAGGGTAAATCGCTACTCCTGGACATCATTTGTATTCCATCACTTCTTAAGAGTCCTCAACCAAAACCAGGGCCTCACCATGTGAGACTCTGCACAAACAAACAGTAAAGAAACACCTTTACCACCCCCAGACAATTCACAACATACAGCTCTAAATCAGGATTACCATCACCTGTAAAGGACAGCAGCACTGGATGGAGCATTTGATACAAGGAGTACAGAAGACAGTGAAAATATTTCCCCTCTTTCAGTGGGCTTTGACTCATGGAAGAAGCAAAGCCACAGATTGCTCCTGAAAAAATAAGCAGTTCTCTTGCACTGAAACCTCCAAGCCATCTCACCTTGCTCTGTGGGACAGTTCTTCAACACAGATGACTCTGAGCAAAGAGAATTGCTCTCTTTTATGCTTTGGTACAGCAAAATGCAGTCTGTGGATCTTCAGTTCTGACAGTAGCATTTCATTCTACCAGGGCAAATAACTTCCATTTTAAAGAAGGAAAAAACTATTAATTACATGACTAGGAAACAATACTAGATTTGCAGTGAAGTTACATATCATTTGAAGTGGAAAACCAGGGAAAGTACTTTATTCCAAATAAAATCACTAACAAAAAGATCTATGGAAGTGTAACAAGAAATAATAAAATCAAAGGTTGCCAGCTACATATGTTTCTAGTGCTGATTCTTCTCTACAGCAAAAATTCAATTTGCAGATGACAGCCCTGCAAGGCAGTTTGCTAGTGCAGATCCCTTCCCCTTCTACTGGAGTTCAAGCGATTCCCAATGGGGGTAAGAGTCCGTTCCTCACAGGCTAAAATGATTTGCTGCAACTTTTCTGTCTCCCATCTCGCGCTATATTGGGTACAGAAGCCAGAATTTACCTAGCAATACTGCTTACTCTGACTTTTTCAATTAAATTTTAATTTAACTTTTTTAAGTGAAAATTTCTGAAAGCTTGCTTTTTCATTTTGATTCAGAAAAAGAAAAGAACAGAGGGTTTTTTGAAAGGTTATTGAAAAGTACGATGGGCCAGCACTTCAACTTTCACAAATCAACACAGCAGCATTTAAATCAGTGTAACCCTCTTGACTTGACTACTAGCTTTCAGCTTGACCCAACAGAAACAGAAATTACGTAGGCTTTTATATTCAATGAAAATCAAGAAGTGAAGCTCACCAGCAAAAGAGAGCAATTAATTTCTCCAAAATTTTTGCCTAAGATAAGAAAAAGGCAAAACCAAAAAAAAACCCGCCACATCTAACTCTCTAAAACATTTGTCCATGCAAAGCTGTAAACTCAAGTCCCATATCAGCTAAATTCTCACTGGCTCCTGGGAGGTGTCTGTGATAGCTTTTCCTCACCTATGAGGACATTTCGCTGCATAAATACTGCATACAAAAAAAAAGGCCAAACTCTGCTTCACTTGCTCATGACAGAATTGCCACTTGTTTACTTACTACTGTAAGGTAAGCCTATTTGGCCTCATGTCATCAGCTTGGAAGGCAATGTATTTTATACATTGACATTCTCATCAATATTAACTTCAGAGGTAGAATTTGTCTCTTTCAAACTGACCCATATAGGAAAATATAAAATAAACAAACAAAAAAAATGCACAGCTAACAGTACAGGAAAAGACAGACAGACTTAGTAAAATAAATAA
Organism: Balaeniceps rex; assembly: GCA_013401315.1. Taxonomy (NCBI): domain Eukaryota; kingdom Metazoa; phylum Chordata; class Aves; order Pelecaniformes; family Balaenicipitidae; genus Balaeniceps; species Balaeniceps rex. The sequence continues at coordinate 41,164 of VYZW01046799.1, forward strand.
ATAAACCCTCAAACCATTGTACACAGTTCTCACTGATGCTTTGGTCAGCACTATGCACCATCATAAACTGAACAAAGCAATTTCTGGCAGCTTTAAACAGCAATTTAAGTCCAAAGCTTACTTACAATTCATGTAAAAAGTCAAATTGAAGCATCAAAGCACATGACTACATTTTTAACCAAGCCTGGGATACACTTTTCTAACCGCATGAACTATTTCTTCCTGCTTATCATGACCATCATCAAGACTCAATATTTAGCTGCTCTGCAGTACTTTGTAGTGTTTCCAAATGAAGATGCATATTATGATATAGATGTAGCTACCATACATGTGAGCCCATCTGTTTGCTGCCAATATAACATACTTGTTAAATATTGCATTAGTATTTAATTGTGACATAAACAGGCCCATATCCAGCAAGTGCCTAGCTTTAAATATTTGAATTAAGTGCTTACTAAAGTCCTTAAAGTTAGCCAGGTGTTTAAGTACTAAGCTGAATCAGGGCCAAAGTCAGAATAAGTGTTGACATGGTAAAATATAAAGGCTTAATATTGAATGAATAATGAGGCCAACACAAAGCTCATTCAGCTGAATTTCACTGTCATTAAGCTATACACATACACATAATTCCTGGAGACATCTGATCTAATGGAACTCTAAGGTCAAGCAGAATGACGTCCCCATCTATTTCAATGTGAAAACAAAATTATTGGTTTGTGAATACAAAAGTTCTCTCAAGAGTAAAGCTGTTTGAGACAGACTTGTCCACACATACAACAAGGACTTAAATGTTTATCTAAAAATCTGACAAAGAATTTACCTATGACCCTGACAGATGTGTGATAAAAACTGTAGAATTAATAAAAACCTACGTAACACCTCATTTAAATCTGCAAATGACTTGATAAAAATCTGGCTATCTTTCTACTGTATCTCCCTTCTCAGATGACTTTATTACAAAAAAGTAAGAGAAAAATCCCTCTTCATTAAATGGCTCAAAGAAAACTGAATAGCTGATAGAGGAACCTGAGCTCTGACTATTCTGAATGTCCATGGTATTTGTAAGATGTGCTGTAATATTTACACTCTTTAGGTTTAACTACTCACATGTGGCTGAAACATTAGAAGCCTAGGTTTGAATCACACAAAGACCAAGTATTGATGCAATATATATTCCTACCAGCGTGTGGCTTACATTATGGTCTGGGGAGTCTGCCATCACATAATGTGTCACTTTCTATAAAATAAAATCTGGGAATTATTGAAGCCATTGTCATTTCATATGACAAAAATATCAATGTTAAATGTGCCTTTAAAACATTTATCAGTCACATGTGTCAAGAAGCAAGAGATGAGGAATATTTCATGTGAGTAAAATGCGGATAAGTTAACTTGACAAGAACATGTATTCACTTAAGAATGGGATATGTCCCTCTTGGCATGGACATCATACTGTGCAGAGTCTCCAAGAATTTAATTAGAGCTTGTAATATAGTAATTAACTACTGTATATTGAAACCTTTTGTAATTTTTATTCTTTTTTTCAATGGTGAGTGAACAAAAAGAAAGGATCATGCTGGAAAAAAACAATGGCATGGGAAAACAGAAGCTACTGTAAATCCACAGGCGGTGTGTGGCAGGCTTTGTGATCTCTTTGTTCCATCACTGACCTCACCTTGGACCTGACTACTTATGACACCTCTGAGTTACATAAATGATGCAATAAAGTCTGACTTATTTTTGATAGCTCTCTAGAAATAATTCCACCTCTTTAAAGAAAATATCATTGCTGCTTCACAAAGTTGATGGGGTAAATTCTCCCAGTCTCTAAATAGGTATCTTCCACAACTTGTCAACCATAAGTATTGCTGGTTTTATGCAGAAAATCAAAATAATTCCAAAGCTGGGTCCAAACACAAGAATCAGACACTTGAAAGCACTGAGAACACTTCCTTTTATAATGTACATGTCTCTTAGGGCTTGCTTTGGCTTCCACAAACACCAATATAGAGTCTTGTGGAGATTTTCTAAATAATCTAGACCAAGTCAAGAAGTGAGGGTGAGCCTAACCTGAGCCTAACCTGAGACCCTTTTTCTCCTCTTCTCATGCCAAAAGCAGGGCCAAGTATAAGAGAAAGGGAGAAACTGTTCAACCACGCATTGCATATGGTCCCACAGGCATGTTTACAGATGCAGGGGAGAGGACAGGGCGCAGTTGACAAGGTGTTAGGCTTATTAATCATCTCCTCCCCTGTGAATCTGTAAGTCAACACTGACTCTTGGAGATATTTAGGTTCAGCTCTGATCCCCTGAACAATCAGCAAATCCTGAACCTAGCGCTTTCCTCGGAACTCTTCAAAATTTCATGTTTATGAAAACAATATCAGGTGTCAATGGGTAACATACTGGACCCAGAGTAAAAACATACACATGTATGTATGTAAACATACACATGTGTATGTATTTAAATACATACACATGTATTATGTATTATCAACAAGGTTGATCCTTGTTTGGGTGGGTGAACTTAACCACTTCTGTTGTCATTTCTCCACCCATAAAATAGAAATAATAGTAACTTACCTCTTTGATAAAGTATTTTGAAATCTGTGATTAAAAAGCACTATGAAACAGCTGAATTTCATAATTAGGTGTTACTACAGTTAAGTAGCATTTGGCAAAAATAAAGAGAATATAAAAGCATCCAGGCTCTGATTTATTGTTACTTAGTTCCTGGGGGCAGTCTTTCAGACTATCTTTGCCTTCTTCACTCAGCTGTACGAAGTGTAAACTCAACATTATAGAGAATGCATATGTTCAGGATAAATGCATCTATGAAGCATTTTCAAACATGATGGTGAGACAAACTTACCACAGTGTAATGGGTTACCATGTGTCAGCTGAGCCGTAACTTTCTGTGTGGATTCTCTCAGGCTTTTGCAACTGCCTCTGAAAATCTTTTAAACTGTGTAACTCAATCACTTCAAAAAAGTAGCTCCTGCCTGAGTTTTCAAAGCCAGAATCCTCATTGACTGTGGAGTCGTAATTCATCTGCTGGGATGGATGTGCTTCAGCCCTTACTTGTACTTCGAAACGACAAACTTTTTGTTGGTTGGTGAAGCAGGGGCAGAGTTAAGAACAAAAATCCTACTCAGCTTCCCATAATTCTTCTCACGTTTGCTTGAGACTGGATTTCCCGGGGTCAGAAAAGGAAGCACCCATCAGCAGGGGGAAGGACATTCACTGCCACCGCGTAGCGAATTTGAGGCCTGCTCAAAAGGACCCCCTGGTGCTCCCCCAAACAGCTCTTCCACACAGCAGGAACTCCAAGGCGGGAGGACGAAAGCCCACAGGGACAGACTCTCAGAGGGAAGCTGGAGAAGATATTTGCAGCCTGAGTACCCGCATCACCAGCTACACCTTGACTGGCAAACGTGGGCCAGGGCCTGTTCTTCTGTACAACATGGCTTGCAGCCCTATGGCTCAATGCTCCTTCCTCCCCCTACATAGGACAGACTCACTCATGATGCCTCACGGGACGTCTCTGGTTGCTGCTGTCCCCCAAATGAGGCCCAGATACTGGCTAGGACGGTGGCCGCTGCCACGGGCCACAGCCACGCCAGGGTGCACACCAACCACCACCACAAACCACGGGCTGTTGGTGTCGACTCCTTGCCCTCATCCTGCCTCCTTTCTAAGTACAGGCCCAGCCACTGGGGCTACATCAGCATTATTTAACAAAACAGACCTTAAAACCAAACAGCACAACACTGCTCACACCCATACTGAACACCCAAACTGCCGACAGGGAATCATGCCTGGCCTGTGGTAACTCCTAAACCGTCTCTGAGCCTTGTTGGTGTAAAGGCTGTTTGGCCTGGCCCAAGACCATGCTACCATGCCTTGTTCCAACAAGGTGAATGCACGGACAACAGCGTGCAGGAGCCCGGGATCTTGTCTCAGATCATGGGGCAGGGGGTCACCCCTATGACCTTTCCTTCCTGAATCCCCATCACTCAATCCCTCAGTGCCTCGGTCCCCCCTTTTCCATCTTCCCCTCAAAGGGCAGCAAATTGCATTTACTGAGCCCTGCAGAGGGCCCTGCAGCCTTACATGCAGGACCTGGGAAGGGGCAGAGCGTGCAGAGGCTCCTGGAGAAACCTCTTCTCCCCGTACCACCGGCTGGTGACCCCTCATCAGAGGGTATCGCTACAGGAGCCAAACCTCACCTAAACAGATACTTTGGAACTTCCCTACCCCCTCCCTGGTCCTCTGGAGGACCATGAGGACATCCCACCCTTAGAGATTAGTATTCCAGATAGCTCGAGTCACAACTCCAGCCTTCTCCCAGGTCTCTGTTGTAAACCTTCACCTAATGCACCAGCACAATCCAGCCTGCCCACAGCATCCCTTGCCTTCCTGCCTCTCCTGTAATCCAGATGTTTTCCACCTTGGAAAAAAATCCAAACAAAAACCCCTCCTCTAATATACAAAATGGGTAATGTATTTCTGATTTCCTTCTCCAGGGATCAGGACCAGGGACGTTCCCTCGCCTTTACATCAAAAGCTAATCCTCCCTCCTCCTTCTCATAGACATGCAAGTTCTCCAGCCTCTTCCTCATTACATAAGGCACATGCATAATCCTTCTCCTCCCACAGAGCATCTCAAGAAACACAATCCTCCTCCTCCCACTCAATCACACCAAGTCTAATCCCAACACTTCTGACATTACCCACTAAATAGCCATTAGTACAGTGAGAACAAATGGAATGAAGCACAAACTCTGCACATGGCTTAAACCACATCCTCACGACTGATTCTTTCAGTTTTCTACTCAGCCTTCACACTCTGCTTCATACCTGCAACTGAAAATTATTTTTCTATACAAATTCTGTCATCTTTTTTTTTTTTTTTTTAGTGAGGGATGAGAGGGAGACGGAGTGTTCTTTTATTAGTGAATAGAGGATTTTGTTTTGTTTTGTTTGTGGCATTTTATGGCCATATTTTACAGACAAGTTCATGGTAAGTTCAGAGGAAAGGAATTTTCAAAGAAAATCTAGCACAAAGCATTGTGGGGAATGATATGGAAAGTTGACAAAATTATGATAAACAATGAAAAAAGAAATAATTAAGTGTGTTGAAACACTGCATCAGTATTTACCACATTGTTAACTTTTGTTAGGGAAAATGTTTTATTGTCTACAGTTTCAGAAAGAGATCTTAACCCAGGCTGTGGAAGCAGAATGCTGCATATATAATGGTTTTGAAACATAATTTTTTTATATATATAGAAAAAAAAGAAAATGGCAAATGTCTGTATGAGATAAGGCTTTCAGAACAAAATATAATACATGGAAATCCTTTTTTGAAGTGCTTTGTGGTCTTAAGGAGGTAGGAAACTTGAAACAGTAGAGTTACAGTAAACACAAGTCTAAACAAGGTGTGAAAAACTGGGGCACAGGCAGAAACAAAAACTCTGAAGAAAGCAGCTAAAAGAATTGAGAGAAGTGATGTCTTACATGGACATGGCTAATCTATTTACAGTTACTTTAAAATCCATTTAAGAACTCAGCTGCAAATAAACAGAGAAGGTCTATACCCAGCATTTAGGAAAGGTAGTAAGAAAATGAAGAATAAGTAGAGAGCTGAGCACTCCAAACTCCTAGCTCTAATTCCAGACTGCCTATGTCAAATTGGTTCAGCCATACCACCTCTTAGACCAGTTTCCTTCATGTCTAATGGGGTGATAGTATTTTCCTCTCAAGCGTGCTATCAAGATGAATTAACTAAATTATATTAATTAAGGCTACCTCACTGTCCTCCTGCAAATCTTTTGTCAAGGCTCCTTTCTTGCCTTGATGTCTACAAAGGATATCTTGACTGCTGGGCAGCTGGTGTATTAAGATATCTGCCTATTTTAAGTATGTCTACATTAGCAAGCAATTTGGTGCAATAGAAGCAGAGAAGTACATTGTAGAAGTTGATACTGGGGCACCTACATCTATATTATCTGGGGCTCAGGTTTACTATTGACTAGATTCAGCCTCGTCCTCTGTACTGAATCTTGTGTGTAGTTCACATTTGTTTCAAGGGACCAACCATTGGTTTAGATCCTTGTATTTCCATCAGCACTCAGAGCACCTGTGGTGTGTTTCTGGAAAGGAGCTTCTGCTTTGTTTTCCTCCAGAGGGATCTAGTTCAACACAAACCGAAACCATTCTTCAAACCAAGCTGACATATGCGAAGTATAAACGACCAGGGAGATTTGCTTCAAAACCACACTAGTGCTCCAAACCAAAATGCTGAGACAGGTGTAACCAATCCTGACTACTATTATTTTTCTTTATGCATTCCCTCTATCTCCTTATCCATATGCTGCAGGTTTTTTTAATCTTCAAAATATGTTAAAGTTTTATACCATGTAAGGTTTTGGTGGTGAAGCCAGCCTATGAAGACTGCTCCTGGATGCAGTTTACACAGACTCACAAGCAGCTGCAATGGCACAAGTTAAAGTGCAAATAAGTGAGGTGCAAAGGCAGAAAGAAACATCTGGTGCTAGGTATTTTAAACCAGTTTCCCCATCGTAGTGTGGAGTGGTCTAAGACAGTAAACTTTTGGGATAGTCAGAGTCAGGTCTTACTCCATAATATGGTTCCTATCACAGTATCTTTATTCATACAGTGACACTATGTTGAAGAATTATTTGGCTCAGCGTCTGTACTATAAAATTAATTTTCTCAACAATAATGTATTTAAATATTAGTGTTAATAATTTGTCTTTTTTTTTTTGCTGGTACCTTTTATCTTCCAAATTATTATCCACTTGAAAGGACTTTTTACATACCGATACAAATCCTGTTGCAGGGTTTATCCTATCTGTTGAAAGAGCAGATAACATATATAACTGTTTAGAGTACACTTAGCTATGTTCTGTTTTGTATATGAAACAATTACTTGGAGGGTAACTGTATAAAAGACATTTGATAAGGACAGTGTTGAGAGTGTTTAGTAAGTACAGAAAAAGGATAACATCTTGATACAGGCCAAACAATATTTTAAGTAGGAAGACTTCATTTTGTTGTTACTGTGTTTTTAACTGCAAGAGGTGGAGACTTCTATTCTTGCGGAGAAATCAGTCAGGAATCAACAATAATGAGGAGTATATTCAAAAAGGTTACTTCAAGCACCAGGAAGCTAATCTTCTCCGGTTACTCATAACTAGTAAAGAGATAAAAGCTTATTCAAGGAGTAATTCAGAGCACCTAAGCTAAACACTGTCTCTGAATCACCTTCTACCCACATCCTTCCCCACTGAGAAAGGAACAGATGAAAGCTAGCCTTAAGTTAGCCTTTCTGAATAACCCATTTGTGAACAGCATTCCCATATACTTTCTCTCTTTAATCAGAGGGTTTAAAATACATTGTTTTATTTTGAACGGCAAGTGCTTCAATTTTGCCAGCCAAATCCCACTGAAATATTCCCAAATTTTAACATTTCATTTGGACTTGCCATTAAAAATGCTTCAGTAACTCTGTAAAGTAGAAGTATTTCAGCTTTGAGAGGTATTAATTTGGATCCACTCACGGAATAATATGATTTATTTTATTGATATTCTTACGGACTCCTGCTACTGATATTCAGTTAAGGTCCTCCTACATACCCTTTCAACTTAAGGTAAATCAGAATTGACCTGAAGTTACTACAACCAGATTTCAGTTATTTGTTGTTATTACCTTGTAGTTACCCCTGTGGATAAGCATCCACATAACAAGTTTATGGTTAAATCATGTTCTAATACCTTAAAAATGTTCTAATGCCCTAGACAAATATTATTCTAATACCTTATATCTAAAAGGTAGATACAAACAAGAGGAAAATCTTAGAGATACTCATGGTGTGAGCACTGTGCAAAAATTCAGGATATAGCTGGATACCGTACAGTGCAAATGGGCAGGGAGCATCAGAGGGAGCATTCAGTGATGACTGTATGGTGTCGTGTACAAGCTGATGAGGCCACGTACCGAAACACATTCACCTATCACCAAATCCTAGCTACTGTGGCCAGTAGGAACATCAAGAATTCATGCAGTCCTTCCCTCTCTCCCAAGTTAGACCAAATCTATCTATACCATCCTAATTGATGAAGAGATGCTTCTGGTCCCGAGCTGTCTCTGCATGTTCTTATTTTGTGCTCCCTAACACAATTCACACACAACTCACCGCAGAGTATTTGCAGCCACGGTGGTGCTAAGCCTGAGTCTGCATTCATACCAAGTCAAAAGATGAGTGGCTCTGTGCTAATAGGAAACACTCAGCAAACCCAGTGCTAAGCAGACAGCAATCAAATGCCTTTAAGTCTTGGAAATATTATTTTTTAGTTTGTTTCAGGTTTTGTATCAGGTTCTTTTTGTAAATAACAATAAATTATAATATTTAAAGTGGATATTAAATTAACCACTATTAATCTTCTAGGGACCCAAGAAGTCTTAAAAAGCAGAGGAATTTAAAAAAGTAAAGTCTTTTACTTTCATGTTTCTAATCATCACTGTCTTTATGCTTCTAAAATCAAACTAGTTTTGCTCATCATTTCTTGGGTTCTCAGAATGAAATATTTGCAGAGACCAAAATCTTTGTGTGATCCAGAAACATCACTACTTTCCAAAAATATAATGACATGCTAACCTATTAATGCAAACCTGATGCTTTACATCCTTTTCACTAAATCACACCAAAATGTTCCATTGTGGCAATCTCATTGAACATGTTGCCAAACTTCCTTTATTAGAGACATTCACAAGAATGACACTTTCAAGTAATGAAGTCTTAAATAACCACCTCACTATCATAATTGGTTTTTTAATTACCTTGTTTGCACTACTTAAAATAGTTACGTCAGAGCATGCTTTCTCAACCTGTATTCACCTTAAGTAATACAAGGTCCAGTCTCTTCTGCGAGACTCTCAGCATGATATCGGTTTGCTAAATGTGAGTAAGAACTGAAAAATCTGGCCTTAGGTGTCTAGCTATGTACTTCTCCCACAATGTATCAAACTTTCCCTCCTTTGAATTAATGCTAGAGCTGAGCTTTTAATGCACGGCCTTGGCTTGATTTATGAGTACATTTAAGGAATGTGAGGTCACTCAAGCTAGTAAACCAGCTGGCCTCCATGCAACAGAGCAAAACAAAAACTTTAGGCAAAAAATCTCACTGTACTTGGTTCAAAGGATGTATAAAATGATCTTTTAAATTTTATTTAAAAACACATAAATAAAGCTATATTGTAATTTTTTTTTTTAAATGCAGACCTAAGTGGCAGCCAGAGATGCACCAGAGGAAATGTTTTGGGTTTTTTTCCCAGTTCTGTCCTCACACAGCAGTACCTACAGTCATGGCTACTTTATTCTTTATTCTTACCAGTCTGAAAATGAACATCTAAGGGAAAGACTCCCCCTTTAAATTAAAAATGAATAAAACTTTGTCAATTATGTGATGCAACACGCCATTTGGAATGGAGGACAAAAAGTCTTTTCATAAAGCTAATATAATATACCAAGTTTTTAATGCTGCTGTACGCAAGGCTTTAGTGAGGTGAATGTTGTACAGAGACTGAAGAGACATGCATGTAGTACACAAACTCCAACACATCATTTTACTGGCAGTTTGGGAAAAATCAGGGTTAATCTGAAAAGACCATGGGGCAGACTAGAGGAAGTCAGTATTTATGGGCTCCTTCTGCACTCAGTGAAGAAAAAGAGACACGGTATGAAGGGAATATCAGTTTTCCCTCTTCTTCAGTTTACAGATATGTGAAGTATTCCAGTGAAGTGCAGAAACCTTACAGTAAATTTGCCTTAGTTTTTGCAATACCCTCCTAAGACAACAGTCAGAGTCTGCCAGTTTCCTGATAAATCAGCCATACTTGGTCAGCCACTCCGGAGCTATACATTGCAATTCAGGGAGACGGTAGAAGAGGTCTAGACAACCATGTTTCTCCAGGGACAAAGCACTGCAAAGATACATACATATTTACACAGACCTAGTGTTGTCAAATATCATGATTTTATCATGAGATTTATATCAAGAGGCATTTCTCTTAAAGATCCGCTCCGCTTATTGGAGAATATCAGCTCCAGTTTAACAAAGAAATGGAGCTACTAGCTCGGATGCTTAAAAAAACCCACCCTTGAAAGTGTGAACCCTGACAACTCAAAAGCAAGAAAAATATAGAGAGGGTTTTGGGTTTTTTTATCTTACAATTTCTAAATGATTTTGTGGCCTGCTTCAACTGGTAATATTCACACAGATGGGTTAAATGTCATTTTACACTCTGAATTAACTTCCCTAAAATCTGTTCTGAATTCCTTGTCACTCACCTGAGTAATCCTACTGGTTTTAAATGGGCCTCCATAAGTGACCAGACTAGTCTACTTCTGCACGCTGCTGAGCGTTACGTAGGAGGTGCTGATACTCCCACATCCCTTTAAAAAGAAGATTAGGCACTAAGATAAGTGAAAACTTCTGTTCAAATTGGCTCAAATCCTTCTCCTATTTAAATTGGTGGCAGAACTCCCACTTACTTCAAAGGTCCAGGACAGGCACACTGTATTAATTAGGACAGTACAAAAAATCTCATTACAAAACCAACGCATGTGACACTCACCTGATTTAAAACAAAACCAAAAAACACAGTCTTGGATTTGCATCTCTGTGAACACCGAGCACTACAGACTTCGGTGCAGAAGTCCCGGGGAATTCGGATTTTGAACCAGAAATATGTAATAATGAGATATTTTTATTCATTACTCATTTGTTATAAGCTTGAAAGTAGGATCCTTTTAAGGCAGGTCTAAATTTGTTGGAATTCATGTAAATGAAAATAAAACTTGACCAAACAGTAGGTCATGCTTGCCACAGCTCTACTTACATTGAAGAGGGCTGGGGCTTTTTAATTTTAAAGAAACTTTAGCCTTTGCACCACTCTCTGCAGTTCAGTGTGCTTCAACGGCAGCTCCTTCGGTGCTAAAAGGGAAGAGCCACCTCAGCACGATACTAGCTATAAATCTAGCGTTGCCACATCGGGCTCCTCTTGTAGCAAAGCCCCAACGTGGGGCAGGTATACTTCACTTAATTTACCCCCCGGCTCATCCCCGCTCCCTCCTAGAAGATGGTTATGTCAGGCTGGCCCGTCTGAAAATGGCCTCTCTGCTACATCAATTAAACCCCAAAACTGCACTTCACAGCACAGCGGCAATGCCTGCTCAGTCCTGACGGTGCAGGGGGCTGAGGCCGAACTTCTGCTCCCCAGACCAAGTGGCGACACATTTGCTCCACATCAAATTCAGCCTTTTTCTGAAGCGATGGGGGAGCAAGCAGGCTAATGTCAGGCTGAATATTTTTAATATTTATAATGAATAAAATTATATGCTTGGAATGCAACCTTCAGCATAACAGCATTAAAAACTAAATTTTTATTTGGATTATATTCATGGTAATAACAAGTAATGTAGGGGTTTTTTTGTGACATAGGTTAAAAAGTCTGTAACCTCTAATTTGACAGGAACTCTATTATCACTCTCTGGAAAATTAGACAAGATAGAATATTAAGACATCCAAAAACTGACACAAATAGAAAACTAGGTCTCTCACTTGCTCCTCTTTCTTTAAACAAGGAAGATGATTATATGCTGTTTGACATTCCATTTTCAGGGCAACTAAAGAGATGCCGGGAGTCACACTTCATTTATTCTTCCAAATGCCACCACTGAAAAAAAAAACGTGTTGGTATTTGAAGGCACCATACTCCCACAAACAGCGGCCAGAATTAACCTTGTCTTCATGATGGTTTCATTTGTGAAGTCCCTCAGTTTAGTTTCTCAAGATGAAATTAAAAATACCCTCATGGCTGAGTGTAAGCACTTAAAGCACACACACTACATGGCGGGCCAAAACTCCCCAGGGTGTAGCCTCGCTGAACTCATTGTATTAGACAAGTCAAGGGGAAATATGTTCTTGTAGAGATTTCCAGCCTCAAGATATTTGGATTTGCTTAAGGTTAGCGTCTGAACTTTTACATAACTATTCAGACTGAACCTCAAGAAATTCTGAGGTTCACAACCAACTCTGAAACTAAGAGCGAAAGAAACTACTTTAACCACTCTTTCATGATTCCCAGTAAGATGTTTTGCTTTTCAGTGTGAATAAAACAATGTTGTTTTATATCTTGTCATACCACCGAACAAAGGCATAATGTTGCACACATTTCCTTAAACAAACAAACAAACAAACAACCCCTCCATGTTTTCTGCTGGAATTTTATCAACCCAAAATAAGAAAAAAGAAAATTCAATTTTTTAAATCTACTCAAAGCTGACACAAAAAAATTAGAGTCATTAGTGAGTTCTTAGTCTGTTCTTACTCAGGCAAAAGTCCCATTGAAATGAAGCCAACATTACTTCAAAATCTGAATACTGTTTCATTCAGCTTTTCAGCACCAAGATGAAGCTTTAGTTACAACCATCTGTCATGGGTATAATCTCATAGCACTGATACCCGTTTCTCTTAAATATAACCTTTCTTCATAAACTCTTTATCTACCTCTGGGGTATACACAAAGCTCAAAGAATACAAATGAAAAATCAGTATTTTCGCTATTATTGTACATGAACTATAATAGTACCTTGCACTGTAATAAAAATTCATCGTAGATAGCTTAGCTAGGCTGAAACACACACTACAATACAGTATCTTGAAGACAGAGATTAAGACTTGTTTTGGCACATCTTGAAGGAATGTATGAACCAAAGGGATGGTGGAGAAGGAGACAATGTTGTATTTTAGGATCTCAACACATTGTGAGGTCTCTCAAATGGCAGTTCCCTCCACTACCATTAAAAATCCTCTATAGAGACATTATTGACTATTAATAAGATGACGTTTACAATGTGCTGTCAATGGGAAAATTATAGAGGACATGGAAAAATATTATTATAATTGTGTCCAATAATAAAAGATAATCATCCCTGAGAGCTTGCATTCCTCAATATCCAAATATTTCACACTGGCCTTGCTAATGTGTGACAAAAGGCTCAAAACTCTGGACAAAATAGAGAAATAGGGGTTGATGATGACTGAAATGAGGAAACAGCACAGTCTACTGGTTAAGGCATTGAACTGGGTATCACACCACATGGGGCTGCATTTCTAACTCAGCTACTGAGACACTTCTTTTCCTTGGGCCAAGTATGCAGTCAGTCGGGCCAAGCTGAAGACTGTACAAATGCCTGTGCAGTTCAAGGTGCGGGCAGAGACGTTTACTTGCACTCTGACCTGTCTGACTGGAATCCCTCCTGGTCCATACAGCCACCTTAGCATGATGCTCTGTACATCTGCAGTGCTGGGATACATTAACTTAGTTTCTTGACTTCCAAACTAGTCTGACCATGCTCTTCCCTGCAGACATGCCCCTTACTAAAAAATAACAGGTCAAGGTCATATCAGAAATTCCAAGTTGTGTTATATTAAGTGCTATATTAATTTGTAGGTTTTATTTTCACACATAAAACTTTAAATAATGTATACCTCCTTCAATGTACCAAAAACTGAAAGCATCACCAACTGCCCAAAACAAAAAGCAGGAAAGACAGTTGTTCAGAGGAAAGGAGACTCGTGACTTTCAATGTGTCTAAGATTTTTGAGTCAAGACAGATTTTTTTTTACATCAGAGTCATGATTTTTGAAGACCTGGAATGACTATACTATTAATTAAACATTTTTTCGATCTTAAAGGCCTGCTTTTCATCTTCAGTGACAACACAATACTAAGTGGTAGATCTTTTCTGGTTGGTTTGGTTTTTTTGCAAGGAACGTCATTTAAAAACAGCCCAGATATTTCCAACTCCTGAAGACAAGCAGTAGCAAAAAACTAATTATGTACCCATGCTTCAATTTTAAAAGTCCGTATTAGCATTATACACTTCTTGAGGATTCTGGGAACTGTAGTCTCCTAGCTCACTCTTCTCTTAAAATGTAATAAATTTAAGACAAACCATTCAGATATTTCTATTGATAAATATGAGGTAAATATTGCCCCCTGAAAATATCTCCACAACTGAAAAGAAGAAAACCAAGTGAGCCTGTTCCTCTAGTGTAAACAGATTATTCCCTTGCTTAAAGTGATGAAGCTGTCTCTCCCTGTTGCACAAATATATAAACCAATATATCTTATCTATTTGCCAGGATACTGGGTAATGTCTCCAGGGCTGACTATCAGCTGGTTTAATTGTAAGACAGTTTTACGTTAGGCATAGGAGAGGGGAATTTGGTAAACACTGACTGTGAAGGGGGTGGGAGAAGAAAATAGGTCAGATAGCTTACAAACATGCCAGAAACAGAGACTAATAGTTCTACTTTTTATTCTGTAATAAAATTAATGTTGCCCCAGCAGCACGCTATTTGGTACATCCATCTAATTTATTAAACAAACAAGAAGACAAAGGATTTGCTGAAGATAGTACTCCTGTGTATTTGTGAACTAGTTTCTTGTAATTAACAAAATTGATGATAAATATAATTTTGTTTTTACTTTCTCTTCGTTTTCACATACAAACATGCAATATTATATATCAACTAGAATAAAATCCACTAAACTGATTATGAAACTACCACTCTATGATTTATTTAGATGTTTAGTAACAGCATTTTCCCTTTTGCTGGTTCCTTCACGTAGTAAAAAGAAAGGGCAAAACAGGAGGAGATATGCACAATTTCACCCACCAGAATTTTACATTAAAACCCACAATGTGCACACAGCCCAGGCTGCATGTTCACACACAGCAAAGCAAACAGTGCAAAAAACATGAAAGGGGAGAAAACACTGGACAACTCTGAACAAAAGCAACCTCAAGTACAAAGACTTGAGATCTTTTTTAGATCTTTGCAAGCAGAGAGGAAAATAAGTGCTTCAAAATGGGGGCAAAGTGAAAAGGGTTCTTTATAAACACAGACTTGAAGCCTTCACACATTAAAGACTCATATTACAGACTAACACTGTAAACTCCCCCAAACCTCATCTCTCTAAATGCTTGAATTAATTTTTTTGTTGTCACTGGGAATTAAGTTTACTTGGTCAATCAAATCTGTCCAATTCTCTGCAAGAATGTGCAGCCTTTAGTACAGTTTGTGGAAGCAGCTCTGCAGAACAGGGCCTTTGGAACTGTTTATAAGAGAAGACAGAGGTAAACAGCCCTACTGCAGCAGGGAGAGTCCTGCAGAGAGGAAACCCAACAAAAGATGCATTATGCTATTAACAATAAGAAAACAGCTCTATGATTTCCTCTTATTTTTAATATTTATATTGGCTTGGCGCCCAAAAACCCCAGTAAGTCCTCCTGCATCTCAAAATCTGAATGGAGCTTACAGACTGAATTAAGAGACTACAGGTAAAATATTTTTTCTCCAAAAATACTATTTCTGGCATTTGAAAAAATTTCTTTTCCCGGCTTTGCCTCACAGGAACAGTGGACAAGTGTGTTCAGTTTAAGATTCTCAAATTTATCATATATGCTGCAATGACAGCATACTCACATGATGACGGTAGCCAAGATATCAGTGCTGATTCATATCTGCATGAAACTCACTCTTCAGTTCATAAAATTCTTCTTATCTTTTTGCTAAGTTTGAGGTCTGCTGGAATATAAAAGCTCAAAGTGAAAAACTAACAGCATGTATCTATTCTGGGGCTGAGCTGGAAGAAAAAACTGAGTTCCACAGCTTTCCCCCAAAACAGTAACACATTCAGTTTTATTTATAACTCTCACTTATTTTGGAAATTTTTGTGAACCTGGCCTGACATTCAAATTGGCAATTCAGCTTAAAACTAGGGGAGACTCCTCTCCTTTATGCCTCCATTAGCCTTTGAGAAGGCTAATACAAAACAAAGATATTAATAGCGTACCATGACACGAACACATGAATGTCATAAAGTAATTATTAAATTCTAAAAAGGAGAGGTAAACAGAAAAAATCTACTATGAACTGTTTCTGTTAAACAGCAAACAGAAAAAGGAAAAGATAAAGACAGTGTTTATATGTTGGAGATTATAAAAGGTTCTGAAAACTGCAGTATGACTTTGGCATGGGTGACACAGGACTGTGAACACTTTCAAGGAGGTCCCATCAGACCTTGGAGCTAATGATCCTCTTTCAAATCTGTCTACTTCTTCCTTTTAATCTTCCTTTTTTGTTGTTTTTGCTTGAGAGAAAACAACAAGGAATGATGCTGTGGGAGAAACGCCAATACTCAGCTCCTGCTGAGAAGAGGAAAAAAATATGTGTCGGAGCTGGAGCTGCTGAACCCTGCTCACTTTGTGCAAAGGAATTAAACAGCATCTCCCTTCACTGGCTAAATAGGGCAAATTTGGTTTACCTGGGTGAGATAGTGTCTTTCACTGACAGTGTAACGTAAATACTCAAAATAAAATGATGTGGGTTTGAGGTAGAAAAGAATGTGCCAATTCAACTCCACTGCTGCCATAAGCAGCATCCAAGGGAGCTGGGAACTGCTCTGTGCTAGGTGGTGAGTCCCCCCACACCTTCCTTGGCAAGGAGATGCAGCAGCTCCTCCATGGAGGAGCATCTCGATTGCTCAGACCATGAGTCAGGGACAAGCTTGTGGTGACAGAAGGGGCAATGGGTTTTGCACACAGAAAAAAAAGAAAAAGCTCTAAGGAATTACCCAAATAAATCTGTTTTGTCTCATTTTTGAGCAAAGATTTGGGATACTGTATAAAATGGGATTTTCAGAATTTGGCTTTTAACTTTCTCCACCTGCTTCAGTTTTTTTTATACAGTGTTTATAACTGAGAGGATGACACAGGAGACATCTGAAAGAAGCTATTTGTTGTTCTCCCATCTCTTTCCGTCACAGAGTGTGGTGGAAAGTTCAGAAAGCTGGTATTCCTACCACATGGCAGAACTGCCAAGAAGAACAAGCACCAAATCCAATATTTAGTCTTAAACACTATTTTCCTAAAAAGAACCACTTCATAAATCACAATAAAAATTACCAATACCAACATTAACCATTTACAAACCTCTAAGGGCCAAATTGCTTCTGCATAGGAAACCAAACACCACGATCCATATTAAAGAACTAAAACCTAAAGTGGACAGAGAAATCAAGTCTCTTCTCTTAATCTGATGCTTTATCCACAATCCCACACTTACTTTATCTCCAAATACTGACTCAGAGTTTAAGTAATTTTGAGGTTTGGAGCTTTTCAAACGTTACTGCAGAAGAACTCACATTCTGTGGAAGTCCGCAGCATCTGCATTTATACTCTGAGAATATTAACATTATTCCGTTCAAAAGGAGGATTCCTCTAAAACCGGTGTCCTTTCCAAACAACGGAAAGCAGAAAAAGTGATACTAATACCTTGTCAGAAACGCACACACACACACACACAACTGAGAGCTAACATTTTCTTTTACAAACCCCGGCCAAGACAATAGAGTACTTCCAAAGCCATAAGCTGATTTTTGGGGCACCTCCACGGGCCGGTGTCTGGGCTCAAGCAATGCCAAACTCCTCCTCCCCCTCTGTGGGCATGGTGACAATTTGCATGGCTAAGCAAAAGTATTCAACAGCTGCTGGATTTCACATCCAACTTTTCCCTTTCACCCCCAGCCCCAAGGCAAGGCCACAGCAGAAAAGCAAGCAGGTCAGACAGCATCATCCCACACGCCACCAGCTGGACCATTCTGAGTTATTCCAGCTTTAAGTTATTTTTTTTCAACTTACTCTTTGACGTAGGAAGTTGCTTCCTTCTCTCCCTCCTTTCCTTCTTTCTCCCCCCAGTTATTCATTTAACTTTTTGAAGGCAAACAGAAAAGGGAGCCAGCATAGCCAGTGCTCGCAGGAAAGGCGAGTGGGTGATGCAGACACCGTGCAGGCTGTGTCCCCCTCTGGAGGTCAGCCCACCGGCAGTGTAAAACTCAGATAATGGAGCTACGGCTCACAGCCAGGTGGCTGGCTCCTTCACCTGAACTGCCAGTGAAGCTCTGAGCTTCAAGGCTGCCAGGTCAAATCATACCCCTCCTCCGTGACACACAGGGACACATGAGAAACTATTTTCCCCCTGAAGCCCTTTCTCCAGTTCAAGCCTGGAGAAACCACAGTGAACTGTGCTGTGAAAGTAAAGATGTGCATCCCCAGGCATTTGCACCTTTCCACGCCTGGGGAGATGTATCTGTGAGAGGGTGGCCCTGATATTAGATGCTGCGTGTCATAGAGAAGAGAGAAGAAATAAGAAAAAGAAATGAAATACATTCCCCCTTTCTCACATGTGTGCGAGTTATTTCTCTGTGCCAGCCAATATACAGGCTCCAGAACTGGAGTTTTCTTCACACTGGTTCAGTCGTCCTTTCCAAAAAGAAAGAGGCTTAATTTGAAGCTCAGTTCAGTCACGAAAGAAAAACAGTCCTTCAGCTGCAAAGTCCTTCAAGCCGTATGTAGTACTTTGGGTTTTCAGTTTTTCCTTGCATCGTTTACCCTGTGGCTGGACAAACATTTTCTCTCCCTTGACCTTTCCAGGCCTCTGCCTCACCAAACCACTTGCTCGTACTCACATGCCTGCTTTAATGAGCCTTCCTTATATCCTTCCCTTCATACCAAGCTGTTTTAATATTTCTGGTTTATTCATTTTTTAATTTCCATGCAACTAAACAAACTTAGAAATCCAATGACAGAATTATTTTCAGCACTAGTACGATCAAAACAAAGTTTCTCAATGTTTTCAAAACAAACATCTGATATATTAAAAAAAAACCCCATAACTATAAGACTCTTACCTTAAGTTTTGACGAAACTATGCGGGAGAAATCTTAACTTTGGTTATCATGCAATATGCAAGTTTCAAGATGATATTTTAGCTGACGTTGAAGCATGTGGCAGAAAACCTGGCTTACAGCAAAAAGCTAGCTTGCTGGTAAGGCTTGTGTGCCTGTTATTACAGAGATGGCGACAAAAGAGGTGGCCTAGGTTCTGCAATACCTAAATGAACAGACCTAATTTATCTAAGTCCTTGACAGCCCACACAGCACAAAGCAGAGGTCTTAGGGCACCAAGAGGGGGAAGTCTTTACAAATACAGCACATTTTTTGTACCTTTGTATTCCACAGATGGGCAGTATTGCTTTCAAAGGTAGAATGCTTTTGACTATTACTGAAGAATACCACAGTTGTGTTTTTATCTTGTTTGCCATTAATAAAACTGCTTAAGCGATCCTTGCTTTTGCCTGGGTCGTCTTTGGAGCCTCCCATCCCAATGCGCAGCCATTCTCTATTTTACACTTGTTGCATAATCAGCAAATACCAAACAAACTAGAAAGAGCCTGTCCAAAGGGGAACTCTCTGCACCCAGCTCGCAGTAATTACCAGCCTCACGGAAGCCGGCAGGCAGTTAGTATACACCCTGGGGATAACAGAGATTTTGAAAAAGAGACGGCCGTCCTCCTTCCAATATGGTTGCTCGTGTTGGAGGTTACATTCACTTTTATTTATCTGGGGGGAGCATATGTCAGGAAGAAAAAGAGAAACAAATTCCTATTTTTTAAAGCGCTACAAAATTGTATGAGCAAGCTGCAGGTTAGCACAGCTTCAAACTGTTGCTGCATTAGTTTTGCTTTTACTGTGGAACACCATGGGGTAAAACCTTATTCTTCCTCTGAAAAAAACCCATCTGTATTGATATCAGAAAAGGGCGGGGGAAATAAAATGACAGCCACTGGCCTGCCCTTTAACTTTTCTAACAGAGCTGGTGGCCGCAATGAAGCTTAATCAATGCAATGGAAGTGACATTTCGCAGTCAAATCAAATTAAATGGAAATGAAAGGAAAATCTGAGGTCCAACCTAAAGGCTGTTCCCTCTTGCACCGAGGTCATTGCCATGGCAACTAAATGCTACAAATGTGTAGAGTAAATCCTTAACAAATCTGTAGAAAGCATGTCCAATTGAATATGATAGTTCCTGTCACTGTACTTTGTACCTTTCAAAAGAAAGGGAGAAAATAAAACAAAGTGCATCTTACAGTCCGTGTAGCAGAAAAGAAGTTCTGCCAGAAACTACGCAGCACAGAAGCGTACTTAATCTTTCTCGTCTGCTTGGACATGGAGAAATCGAACGGCTTTACTGTAAGACAGCAAGTGGGTAGCTATGGACGGAGACCATATTAAGTGGATTAGGGCATGGTGTGTTACATTTTTCAGTCTTGCTTCATCTGAAGGGCTAGTGACTGCAAAAACTTCCTTGTATCACTGCAAATGCATGTAACCGTGGCTGAGAGCAACTCCTAGTGCAGATTGCCCATGGCTCCGAACATCCCACCCACCTTCAGCACGCACCTCCCTCACCCTTCTGCCTTTTCCTGGGGTGAGAAGGCTGCTTTCTTAGAGGGCTTGGGATGGTGAAGGGCTGATCAGACCTGCTAAAAAAATCAGGGATGCTCCCACCTTTGTGCGTGCAGCCCTTCCTCTGTACAACCCCAAGGCTCCCCTTGCAACGGGGCTGAAGCAGGGTGGGAGCCCCAGCAAAGAGCTCCCACCCAGCTGCCCCCCGACCTACCCACAGCACTCCCTGCGCACAGGAGCTGCTGAGAAAGGGAATGACATCAACCCACTTCGCCCCCTACGCGCACCGGCATCACGGGCAGCCCTCGCCCCTATTCCCTCTGCGTCAGCTCCAACCGACACACGGGCAAACGCCCCACCTCCGCGTGCCCCTGTAGAGAATTAAAGATAATTACCAATTCCTACCGCCACTCATGAAGCATATTTCACTCCTCAGCCTAACAGCTTCTGACAATGAAGGGCAATTTAAGAACCACATCAAAATACAACAGCAGCACGCTCACCCTCACTCTGCCGAGTGCCTATTTCATCTCAACATTTCCACCTGTGTAAGCAAAGAGATGGGGGGGGGGGCGCCAAGCAGGATGTGCGATTTTTCTTTTTCTTGTGAGATGTGGAAGACTTTACATACTGAGCTGTGACCTTCCCCAAACTTGTCATTTATCTGAGCTGCATAAGGTGGCAACCATTATCCTCTCCTTGAACACGGTGAAGTTTTGATTCAGCTGTAGTGATGCAGTCACTGTGCATTACGGAAGATCTCAAGAGATTATATGCCCTGGGCCAGCACGGGCTGGGAGTATTGCAAATCTGATATGAGGTGACATTTTCTACTCAAATATATACAGCCGCAGGACATCACACACCTTCCTGCATGAATAGCAATACACACTAACGAACTAATTTCTGGGGGGAAATTGTTACTTCCCAAGTGGGTGGGGGAGGAGACTACTCTGCCACTTCAACCAGAAGGGATTCTGGTTTTCTTGCGATCTTTTGCTATATTTTCACCTTTCCCAAACCGTGCTACTTCACATAGCTATACACAGCATCTTCAGACAAGGCCAGCTAGCTGGGAGCTCTGTGTGATGCATCCTACAGTATGTACACGAAATCGTGGAGCGGCACACTGGGCTATATGCTCCTCTGCAAAGGAACAACTCAGAGTATGCATATGCCCCATCGCACCCACAGGAGAACCTCCATTATATGTAAAGAAATAAATTTGCTTTTAATTTATTCGGGTAAGTATTATATTCACTAAATACTGCTGGATATTCTAACTTAGGATAGCCAAGCCCTCCCTTCTATCACAGGCAACAGTGATATTTACACACCATTTCACATTTCTTTTACCCTTTAAATGCCGCTGTATGCTTGTGCTCGCTTGCTCACGCTCCCATTAGTTGAAACTGCACTCAAAAAATTTGGCAGGCAGTCCAGGGAAGATGCCTGTGCTGGAAGAGTTGAAGGGACAATTCATTGTAAAATACATGTAAGCTCTGAGTCAGAAACACAAAAGGCCAAGGAAAATTGCCTTTAAATTACTACTATTGTAGTCTTTCTTGAGCTTCTATGGAAAAATAAACTAAACAAATATTTCAGAGGACCAGGTAGATCAGGGAAGCAGTAAGTTAATTTACGGAGAGAGGAGATACCAGTACAGAACTGCAGGCACAAGCACTGCATGGTGAGACCAGCGTTTTACCCAGGCAAGTGGTTTCTTAAACTTGTCAGTGGAAACCTCATGTATCTCTGTTAATATCAACCCCAAATTTCAAAGGATTTATAATCTAGAAATCTAGGCACTCTCATAGCAAGTATCTGTGAAATGCAGCTGGGGTGGCAGTCAGGTGGACAACATCACCCACATCCCATGAGAATATTTTATCACAGTATAATACAATATTTAACCCTTAGGTCTTTAATCTTTACTTTGGGTTAAAGGAAATAAAACGGGCTTGACACAACATGGAACATTACAGAACAGATCCAACCACAAAAAGAGCGAGGAAATGTGAAAGGAACTAACTACATAAAGAGATGAAATGCTGGAAACAGAGACTAGTGTTTCTAACATATGAACACTACTTTTACTCAGTTGTTCTTACTAAAGAGAGAAGCCAAGTCTTGTTGGAACTAACAGCTACTGACTGTCCTTCTAAGCGCTTTAGAATAATATGTAAGAAACCCATTTAATAAAATCTCACCTCTGTTATAGAATTCAGTATTAACAACAAATAAAACTTTATAAAAATTTCCTGCATTTTTACATAAATAACTGTGGGATCTTACTTAATATGCCTTGGCTTGACCTCATAAATTAAAGGAGCATTTCAAAAAGCAGAATCTGCAATGTGATGGGCAATGACAGGCAAATAAGGATTCTGAAACAATTTTTATGTATTTTTGCAATACTGTTTGATACATATTTTTTCATGTTATTTCTTTTATATCATTTTTGAGATCTAACAACTGCTTTTAATAAGCAACTGTTACTGCAAACATATAATTATACTAGGCCACAATCCAACAAAGCACTTAAGGGCACAGATTAAAGACACTGAAAACAATGGGATTATTTATGTGCTTAAGGTTAAGCATCTGCTGAAGGACTCGGATGGATCAAAGCCCCATTTCTATTACATCTACGGGAAAAATATTATATATGTTAATTAAACGTAAAATATATGTAAATTAACTAGCACATGAAAAATAGCACTTGCATAAATTTTTATACCCCTATACAAATTGTAATAATAGAATATTCCAGTTAGCCAATATGAAGAACAACTGGTAATATCATCCATTTCATCAAAAGGTGAAAAATTCCTGGAACTGAACAATTACGAAATAACTTGCCATAAGAGACTTCCCTTCATAAACCATCTCCTGCCTAAGTAGTTCATGTTCTGAGGCAAAAAGGAGAAAATAAAGAGACAGAAAGCACATCTCATTTATCTTCAGACTCAATAATTCATGTAAAAGCTTGATTTGTTAACTTTCATTTTTATGAAAATCAATTTAGTTTTATTAATAAGATCCACAAGTTGTTTGCAGTTACTGCCTAATAAGCTTATTTTATCTTTTTTTTTTGTTTTTTTTCATTGACCAATTCCCTGTCCTTGAATTGAGGATGAAATGGACCACAGTGCTTGACTTCCATTCTCTCCAGAATTATTTATTGTGTTTAACTGTATACCATTTCTTAGCCTTCTGTTCACTATTTAAAAAATAGATCTACTCAAAAAACTTGCAAATATTTCCCCTGCAAATTGCTGTTTCATCTATGTTGAGCATTTTCAATAAATACACCAGGTTTTATGATATTTCATTTTGAAAAACCTAGAAAAGACCTCGATAAGGTTGAAAATTTTCCATTTTAATCATTTTCCCTAAAAAGCTCTATTTGATATATAAAGACAAATTATCATCTGAAAATTTCTTTTACCTGATGCTTCTTTTTTATTTTAAAAAATTTTATGTTAAAACAGAAAAGGAACCCTTTATTTTATTTCAATACAGTGTTGTGACAGATCAAAACAAAAAACTTTCTAAAAATGGCAATTTCCACTGGAAATTTCAAACTTCTTTCATTTCTCTTTAATTTGGAAATTACAAGTGCAACAGTTACAAAAATGTGAATCTATCAGAGCATCACTAAAACTTGTAGAACTTTCAATTTGTTTTCATATTCACTTTCTCCAGTCTTTTGGTTTTTTTTTTCTTCCTTGCCTTGAGCCTACACAGACTGTTTATTCCGTGGAACAAACAGAATATTATTACCTTAATCTTCCATAATAGCAAGTACATTTTCTTCAATATTTTTATATGAAATTGTTTATGGTTTAATATTGAATTATAACCATGTGAAAAACTACTAATTGTCTTATGTATTTAAATTAAACATGTACTTGGAGAATTAAACCAAGAATTACACTCAATGCAAAGTTTTAAATGAAAGCAAAATCCGTAAAATGGTCTGATCACACCTTCTTTTAATCAAATTTATGCCAGCTCACTGACTTTGCGTATGACTTGACTTCAGTTTTGATTTTCTCTATGCAAATAAGGATTTCACTTGAATCCTTCAATAATGACCAACAGATAAAAAGGTAGAGAAATAATGACATACCTGAATAATCATCTACTTTTAGAAATATTGGGTCAATTAGGCCTTGTTTCAGCATACAGAAAAAGTTAACATCAAAATGGCTAGCTAAGGACGCAGTGGAAACTTCAGTGATGGGGATGCGTGCATTCAAAGGAAAGTAAATTCTGGAAACTACACTGCAGTTCCCAGCTCTCCAGTGGTGACAAGAGCAGATGATCTTCTGATCAATGTCCAACTCTACATTTTTGCTAGTTTTAGTCGCTGTTTCAATGGCAATTAGAAGTTACCACACTAAATACAAAAAACAGACCTTTAAAATTTCTGAAATGATCACCTTCCCTCCAAAAATAATAGTCACAGTAATAAAAAGGAAGGCACCCAGAATTTTCACTTATTAGTTAAAATAGTTTTTATTTTTTAAAATGTTTTTTCATTTAGAAGGACATGCTGTCATTCACATTAAGACAGCAGGTCTGCATGCATGAGTTGAGATGGATGGGAGTCGAGCTATCACAGCTTTACCACCAATATTCTTAATCTTTTTCTTTCCAAAACAAAGCAAGACTGCACTGATGGATTATTGTGGGCATCTCTTTTCCCAGACATTATGAATGAATACCAGGCAGTAATGGAGGTAATGAAAAAATTAAGGAACTGCCCTTTTGCCCACTTTAAGAGAGAATATCCAGTCTCCTCACAAGGACAACAGCACTAGAGTTAGTACTGAAACATCTGAATGCAACTAGAGAAATGCATCTCAACTGTTTTGTGTACCACAGATGTACTGTTTAATTAAGCCATCCAAAAAAAAAAAGAAGGAAAATGGAAAAAAAGGGGATACAAAAGAGAGGGAAACTTCTTCAGCAAGTTAAAGCACTCTTAATAAGTAACAACATGACATTAGTCATTAAGAAACAAGAACTCTAAATAATGCATTCAGAACCTATAGATCTAAACCAGAAGATAACAAAGCCTCATAAATCTGTTTGTTCATTAAGTTAAAAAAAGCTAGACTTTGTGTTGCTATCATGTCAGCTGGCACCAAACTGTACGCAATTTAGTGCAACTACAAAGTGAAACCCATAGTCTACAATGGCAGGGTTTTTGATCACGCTAATTAACAGCCATTTTGTTTAAAATAAACAGATACGACTCTAATTGCCTTTTTTACATAAGAAAGGGAAGATCTTAAAAGTGAAAGCATGCAAAAGGAAAGATCAGACAGTCGCCTTTCAGACTGATAAGCAAACTCTGTGTGAAATGAGCGCAAATGAAGTTTGAGACACTCTCTCGATTGACAGCAGGGAGACAGCAAAGCAAGAGGAGGAATGGTTTCCAAAGGTGGAAGCACACGGCCACAGTTCCTTCCAGTGGGAAAAAGTACTTTAGATCCCTATTTTCTCTAGTTTCCCCATCTTCTGAGCATCTGCCTGCAAGGAGTTTCATCTTCTGCAAGGGCCAAGTATGCACCAGTGGCATCCAATTTTGTGAAATCTTCAGATGACACAACAAGCCTGGTTAGCATCTCTATACAGAATCTGACAAGAAAATAAAATGTTGCAGAAAAGGAAGAAACAAGAAAAAGGCACTCTGATCTCTGTGCTTGCACTTAACCCTGGCACCAGAAGAGGGGCTAGACAGCGCTGTACTGCTCAGTTTGCCAACCTCTAGGATATACAGAAAGACCATTCAGGTCCCTGAAAAGTCCTGGTAAGTAACGTGCAGGGCAAGTGCTGGGACACAATCCAGTATTCCGGCTAACTTCAGTGAGCCTGAAATGCAGCCTGGAGTTGCAGTGAAGACATTTTTTCATTTTTTGCATCAATGTTGGTTACTTTTGTTAGACAAATTCCATGTATCGCTTTTCAAACATAGCTTCAAAGCTGCTTTTTGAGCGCATTAAAACATGTAACATTGCAGAGCAAGGCAATGAAGCAAAAACATTATTCTACTTATGTGAAAAAGTTCCCTCGCCTTTTTCCCCACTAATGAAACCCATAAACCTCCCCTCCCCCACCCCCCAAAAAAACCCTACATGTTTTAGGCTGCAAACAAAGAATATCACCATTCAGAAATGCTTCCCTGAACTTCAAGTGCACAACATCCCCACACGTCTCTCAATAAGAAGTCCTCCAGTACAGCAAGTTGCAGCGCACTTCCTCAGCATTGCTAATTCATGTGTGTAACAGCATGTTCTGACTCATCTACGCGGGCTTCCACAGTACTTCAGACATAAGAACAAGGTCCTTATTTTCAGGACACCGCATGGACTGCATGTTTTCAGCATATTCAAAATATCATTTAAGGTTCCAAAATCACAGTGAACTGCTCCACTTAGGCACTGCAGGCTTTTATGCCATTGTGGTAATGGTACAGCAGGAGGCAGAGTTTTTGCAGGAGCTGGTCAAAAATGTGGCAGCAGCTCTCATTGGAATAAGGGTCTGTGAAAAACCTCATCTTTTCCCATTGCATCTGATGGATGAACTTCTTTAACCTGCTTTTCCTAATGCAATGCACCACAGTTCGTATATTTGAAACAAGAAAAGAAGCCCCACTCGAAAAGGACCTGAAGACTTGCACCGGACACACAATTTTCTCTCGGATGAAACAGAAAGAGAGAGAAGGAAAACTGTAACAGGTGTTAGCCACATTAATGAATGCACTGCTGCAATAAATTTAGATACTACAGTGAGAAAAGTGGCACAGAGCTGACAGCACAGATTACATCTCCTCAAACGTTCGCAGTCCCTCTTCTTGCTGGGACTACAGGAGTAAGCGACTCTGGGCACTCCGGGATGCACAGGAAAGCCAGGGCGCTGGACACACGGATCTGCAGGATGTAGCTGACCTAAAATTCCCATGAGGCACCACAGCAGCATTGACATACAAAGATTTTTCNCAGCTTTAATGATAACAACATCAGAGAAGAACTTCATCACAAGAGCAATCTCCCTGGCCTTCAAATATTCTGTTAATATAACTGAACATCAGACAGATTCCCTATCAAAAACAAGCATCAGTATATACTGTGGGGGAATTTCATTACTACTGAAACACTACAACGTATTGTGCTGCTGGCTGGGAATCTCAGACTGAGCGACTTCAGCTTTCAGATCAGCAGCCAGAACAGACCACAGCTGGGCTAATTTGATTTAGACAAGGCCATGTTGTTGGTTTTCAAACATTAAAACCCCATAGAGTCATAAAACAGCAATGGTGGTGTTGCCTGAAAAAGGACAGGCAAAAAGATGCAGCAGCTTTCCAAGAAGCACAAACCAAGGTTGCCAAAATATGCCTACAAGAATTACGGTGTGGGAAATAAGACATAAAAAGGAAAGTAAATCAGAAAACAAGCTGGATATTAGCATTATCCTACCACTAGCACCACGTCAGCAACCATACTGGAGAGCAATGGGTGATAGATACGTGCAGCTGGATTATCAGCTCACTACAGTCAAAGTGATAGTTTCAAATTCAGGCCATATTTATGTATCAACAAGTTATACACCAAATGTAAAAGGCAGTAATTACTTTAGTACGACTCTTGGTAAAATCTGTCAGGATTTTTGTACCAAAAGATTACCCACAGAAGGAAACAATAATTTGGCTTGCTTCGGGTCTGTATGAAAATTGTTTCAAACAGCTAAAATTACAACCACAGCTCTTAATTTTCAAAGTGGCTATTTGAATTTTGAATCTAGCAACTATTAACTTTTCAATTTGACTTTAGTTCCTCCTGCCTAAGTCAGGAGGCAAAAAAAAAAGAAATATTCCATCAAGTTTTAGCTCTGCAAAACAAAACAGTATTTCATCTTACCTAAAAGGGCAATTTTAGCAAACATAACCGAAGCCCATAAAATAAACACTAAATAAGCACACAACCTTGCACATTCTCTCCTCTATATGTGTGTGTGTGTCCACTCTTCTCTCTTCTAGGGGATGTTTTAAGGCACAACTATGTGATAAAATCAGATGTTAAATTCTAACTAACTAATACTGCTATCAACTTCATTGGTAATAAGGCTTTCAGCAGCAATTTTACACAGCACAACAAATATCTTAAACAATTTGCCTCCAAAGATCTGACTACATTTGTTAACTATCATACCTCTTCCAAAGGAGACATATAAATAACCCATCATAACAAGCAAATTCCTCAAAATTAAGTTCTGAAAAAAAAGGCATTAAAAAAATTGAACAAAAAAAAGTATTTTTATTTGAAGAATTTAGAATTGAAGTCTCAAGTAAGTAGTACACTTTACTGTAATTCTGTGTTAGGAATTCTTGTTAAAATCAAATACATAATTTACCTTACTAAGAAGTATGGCAATAACTGGGAATATAATCACAGGTAGGACAAGAGTAAAACAAACTAGAGGCAGTCAATAAACAATAATGTATACCACAATGTGGTGGGGTTTTTTGTATCCAAAAGGTTTTCAAAGAATTCTTCCCATAGCAGCAGAAACACTCTATGGGTACTTTAAAAAAAAAAAAAAAAAAGGTATAACATATGTTTGGAACTTTGCAGAAATTTTGTATGCTGGAATTTGGAAGTCCTATAAAGTATCACTGAATCTTTCATATTTAATGTTTTCCATTGGAAAAACCTTTGGGTTTAGTTTTCATCCAAACCCAAAAGTAGTAAATCATGTTTTCATTCCAATACCTAAACAAGAGCACTTTATTGAATGCAGAACCGTAAATGTGATTTTATGAAGTTACATTACATTACAGTGTTATCTCTGTCAGGTTTTACATCGTGACTGGAGAGGAGAGACTGTGCCTATTTCTGTAATGGCCGTTTTCATACTGTGCTTGAATAAATCCATCTGGGTGACACACCAATCATAGTACAGTTTCAAAAAGTGGAATAAAACTAAATTAGTGCACTGGTTTCTGTCATGAGGAAAACCTATTTTCATATCAGAACCACGGCTGGATACTTATTGAGCCATGATGATCTATAATATGTAAATTGTTAGTGCAGAGAGACAAGTGAAGGAAGAATACCTCCCACCTATCCAGCTTGCATATCCTGTATTCTGAATTCATTAAGAGAAAATACCTGAGTAATAGTATGGAATAAAGCCAAGCCATGCACTGTCGCTAGTTACAGCTTTAGAGCAGAGTACAACTCTGCCCAGATTAAAAAAAAAGCCAAGTCATCATTGTTGGACTGTGTAAGCACCACACGGTGGTATCACACATGGATCCAGCCAAAGGGGACCTTTCCATAGCTCTTACTGTCTTCTTACTAATACAAATACTGCAGGACTGCATTGCCACTTGCATTAGTGGAAGTTTACATTATTGTACTGGAGGTATTTGCTATGATAAACATGTTTTCTTCAGATACACCATTCAGGCTGTATTTTCCACTGAACATGAGCTTTTGGCATAGGACAAAAGAAAAGAAGCAGTGAGCTTCAAGTGTACATATTAAACTCTTTCATGACAACAGTGGCAGGATCAGCAACAGAAGCAGCATGTTTCATTTGCAAACCAAGACATTCAGATAAGCGAGTTATGGAAGAGAGAATTTCACTGTAAATCGTCTACTGGAGTTATATTTCAGCTCCCAACTATTGCTTAGTGAGCAGGCTTTTTTTAGGAAGGAACAATTCAAAAGCGAGTCTTCAGTGAACCCCTTTGAAGAAGAAGATGCTATCTTACACTGGGGAGCAGTGTCCTATCAAAACCTCATTCATAAGCTCACATGCAGTATGTAAAGAAAAGGGAAAACACATGCCATTCCTGATAGCTGGATTCAGAAATATATTGCTGAATCAAGACCAAGCTCCATACTTTAAAATAAGTTTAATCACTAACAATTCCTCCTTAGCCTTTAGTGTTCAGAATTTCTAGTAAGACACTAACTAGATCCCCTCCAGTAGTTCCTCTCCCTTGAGCTTGCTAAAAAAAGCATCACTATAGCCACTTTTGCTCACAGTGTCCTTTCTACTTTACGGTTCTCTCCAGCAGTCTGAATTACTCAAATATATACCCTGATTGGCCTCCTGCTTTTCTGGAGATGCAGCTCCTAGTAAGTCCAATCCAGTACAGAATTTTTGCTCTCATCACTCAGCCAAGTGAAAAAAAAAGAATCTGAAAACAGAATTTCCCCTGTAAGCCATTCTTTTCTGAAGGAAAACAGACACAAAATAAGAAATCAAAGAGCATAGTCAAGGAAGTGCTTTTTGTCAGGAATACATCTTTGGGGCCTCTTCTAGGTGGCTGGGCAAGCATCACAGGTGGCTTCAGGAGATGCTTTGGAAGCAAAACTCTTTTTTGTGAAGAGTAACAGATTTAGCTTTGGGGTTTTTTTTGTTCATTGCAACTATATAATCTGTTCTTAAATGAAGAATACTTATCCCTCTTACTCATATCATTTGGATTAGGATGCCTAAACATTTTGGCACTTCAGATATTCTTCATATGGATTAAAAAAACTTAAACATCAACATGTGAGAAGATTCATATCCTTAGACCGCACCATCGTGCAGCAGAATTAGCTTTCATAGATTTGCAGGATCTCTACCTCACACTGAATAACTTCAGTAATATTACAAATACCAAAACAATATATATATCTGTCAGTGTGTGTATATACATATATATATATGCACTCACATACATGTATATACTATATACACACAGGTTTTTTGCACATTCTTCCATGAGATGTTCACAAACTTCAGAAGCTGATTTGCATTTTAAAGATTTATTAAAATAGGCTTAATCACATTGATCTAAAACTCACCTGAACAGCACTTAAATAAGCAAATTGAAAATTCATTCTTAAAGCACTTCAGCACAATCTCAAAAGTCTCAGGAAAGATCCTTCTACAGGTCTCAAACGCTCTCTGTCAAAAGAACATGAGCATGCAACATAGGAGAACTCTGCAGCATGTAAAGTCGCTCATCAGTGCAGACCTTAATTTAGTTTCCAGAGTTTCAGCATACATGAAGCAATAAAAAAGGCGCATACCTTTCGACAGCATCCCACATAAGCATAAGCATTGTTTCCTTAATGCACTTCTGGTCACGTGGAAACATTTCTAATATAAACCAGTGAAGTTGTACATACTCCTCTTTCTACTGATCTCATCCCATCCTCATATTAAAAAATTAAATATTTTAACCTAACGAAAATATTGATTAGAATTATATATTCATCTTCCAGGTTGCAGAATTTTCATAGTGTCTCATCACTGAAAATGCAGCACTTCTAGAGAGGAATTCAGAAGCTGATCAACAGCACACAACACTGTTACAGCACAGTTCACAGCAAGAAATTAACACATTAGATATAATTAAAAAAAAATTCACCAACTAACTGAAGAGACTCTATGTCCTCATCTCTAAAAAACACAAGAGGCTTTAAAAGTAAGCATCCTGAGGAAGATAAAACATAGCCTACTTTATCATACGTGGCTCTACGCCAACAACTCTACGTGATCTCTGTTTAGCCTCCAACAGCATTTACATGCACCTAAAAATTCCAGTCCACATTCTGCCCTTGAATGTGTACATGCAGCTCCCACTGAAGTCAACGGCAGCTGCATTTGTACAGCTGAGGGCAGAATTCAACCTTATGTACTGCTCATTATCAGAGAGATGAAGTCAGCTCTTTTGAAAACTCAGCGAGTCTTGAAACCACCCAAGAAAGTGTTCCTCCCCAGAAAGAGAGAGACTCCCCAACAAAAAGCGCAAAACTCACGTTTTAGTCATTTTAGTGGTGCTTCTGCAGAGAGAAAAATCAAAAGGAAGGTGCTATGCTCATGCAGTTCATACTCGCAAAGTATCGTATGTAGTGCTGTGCCTTGTATATGAACACATATTTATATATGGCGTGTATTTTTTTGAGTGGGAGAGGCTGTATTGCAGATGTAGTCAGAGTCTCAACTCTGGAATTACTGACACTCACCAGTTACCTCAGACCCTTTACGCTTTCAAGCACCATTTATTGTAGGCAATATTAAAATGTGTGGTTTGTAAAAAGAGCAGCTTTTTCCTCTTCTCATTAAAAATACTAATGAAGAGCTAAAGATCTTTCTTCTGGCTTCTCTTTCTCACTGTATTTATTTATTTCCTGCATTTATTTATTTGTTACTTTTATAGTTAAACCAAATGAGATGGTAACCTCTTATGACTCACCCAAGGTCAAACAAAAACTGCAGGGCAAATCAGGTACAGAAAACAAATGTTGTGATACCCTCGTGTGAGGGTATTTTAGCCCACAGGAGACAGGACTGTTAAGCTTTACGTGGTGAAGACAAGACACGCAACTGGCTCCCTCTTATGCTCCCCCATCACTAGCCCGTATCTCCCACCTTCGAAGCACTGGGACACGATCTCTCCCTCCCCAGAAAGCCATGTATGGCCCTGCCTGTGAACATGGAAGAGAGGAAACAGGCAGGAGGCCATGGCACTGCACTGCAGCCAGAAAGGGGGTCCCCTAGCAAAGCCCCATCTTCACCGACACAAAACTCTGCAGCTGGGGCTTTGCTCTGTGCACACCCCCTTGGCTCAGCGCTGGGGAATGCAGGAAGAGGCATATGATATCTGTCTGCCCAGTGACCTGATGTGACAACTGCTCCCCTGCAAAGCCACCTTTCTCCTGCATGGAGTGGTGTGGCTGCAGAGGGACACTTTGGGATTCTTTCCAATACTGTTAAATTGAGATATTTGGAGAGTACAGCACTAGATGCTCACAGGTACTACTAAACGCTGCTGTGGCTTGTAGATGCTGCATAAGTCTAGGACCACCACGTTGCTTCTCTTCAAACACAAACCATAGATCACCATAGGGCATATCACGTGCAGTTACTGAATGGCACTGGAGCACCATTGAAGTCTGTGGAATTAATATGATTTATGCTGGCTCTGGGTCTGGCTTTTTTAATTTCAATTATTAGAAAATGATGTTCGAGTTGTCAGCATGATGATAACAGTAATGCTAATACACTCTACTTCTTAGAATTGACTAAGTGGTGGCCTGTTGTCTGTAAATTAACATGAGGATGTAGAAATAACACCCTTTTGCAGCATACTGCAAGTTTTGATTAATTTTAAAGGCTTTCCACTTACACCAGGTAATCAGTATATTTATTTCTCTTGTCAGCAGCTGCTTAGGAGGGCCCCATATTCAATGGAGACCTACTAGAAGGCATGTTCCTGATCTCTAGCCTCAGAAGTGCATTTCTCTGACATGTAATCCCCATTGCAAAGTTCTAGTAACTCAAAACCAAAGTTTAGATAACTGCAGAAATTGGCATTGGGCCCAAAGGTTTTGGTGCTCAACATCCGTATTTTAAACAGGGCTCTTGGAGTGGTCTGCACAGCTACTTGAACAAGGCACGGATTTTCAAGTCCTCTCTATGCTTAAGAGCTCCCATTGTGCACATCTGCCTACCTACTTGGGATGCTAAAATCTCCACATGTGAAAACCTGGTTTTCAAATCTAGCCTCACCGCAGATGCCAGAATTGTTTCAAAGAGGCCAAACCTAAGAACTGCAAGTATCAGCCAAGGATTGCTGAATGCCTTCAATTCATAATGCTGTTAGCATGTGCTGACAAAGTTCATATCTCGTCAGCACATTTATCTTGTACCAGTTTATCTGTATCAATATAGTTAAAGCGACATAGATCTATTCCAGTATGCCCACTCATCTATTGCTCACTTCTTTGCAAGTATAGACATGGCTCTAGTCACACAACTGTCTTCAAACCAGCGTACCATTTCTGCAAGCTCTGGATGTACAACCCTCCATAGCGCCACAGGTACACGTGCCCCAAGTCCATGATGACGGCATTTTCCTCAGGACTTCTGTTGCGTAACCCCACCAGTGAGATGTCACATCTTTATCCAGAACTGCGATACAATACAAAAAGCACATATGCCTTCAACATGTCAGAGAATAAGGTTGTGTTACGGGTAAGGAGTCAGAGTGAATTTGTACACGGGCCATTTCAGTGCCTTGCCCTCAAGTTCTTCTTTGAAAAGAGGCAGTTTCCCTTCTGTTCCTCAACGACACCTTTTTCTGGATTTAAGTGCATTGGTCTTCTCCCACCATGGCCCTTCAGTTATTTCTTGAAACAAGGACATGCGTTTCCAGTAAGGCCAAAGCAGAGGAAAGGCACGTGTGAGCCCAGATCGTACCCTTCAACTTCCCGTTTCAGTGCAGATTCTGCACAGCTATTCTGGGACTGCCGGAGCCGCGCAGCAGAAAAGCATCAAACATTCAGGGGAATCCCCTTCTGTCACTTTTATTATTCTGGCAAAAAATTAGTGATGATGTGTCTTCTTAGACACGGTACTGGGCAGCAGGGTGCTCTTTATTTTAAGTAAGGGCAGGAAATGAGTAATAGATTTCCTCTGCACTCAAACTGGGGCTTGAGGCTAGCTGGTTGAGAGAGCTTTAGCCTCTCGATATTTCAACTTTGTGCTAAATGGGGAATAGTAACGATCCCTACTACTTTCATCATTTTCGCACGTTTAAAGTTCAAAAATACTAACTACCTGTGAGCCTCATCATGTATCTCTGTAAGGAATATCCTGATCTCACCAGCTGGGAAACCAAGGTCAAGAGAGGTCTACAGAGATACACAGAGAGGATGAGAAGCCACCGCTCCCTCACATGGCACTAACACCTTTTCCCTATCATTTCCCACTATTATTAAAATCAGTTCTGTTCCCCCAGTGGTAGAAATGATGGGATTGCTTCTATCTATCTATCTATCTATCTATCTATCTATCTATCTTTGTTCAGAACAGATTGCCCTTGCGATAAAATCCCCACATAGCCCCCTGTGCTTTGTTTACATTAGGCCTCCTCCTACCATTACTCCCACTGATGAAGCTACACAACTGTTAATAAAGTTTTAGTGGGGAAGCTGTTTTTGCAGGCAAAGCAGCTGTTAGCTCATGGCACCAGCTCATGTTTAAGACTCCTCTTTACCTGGACGAGAGCAGCCCAGTTCCTGTGTGTTTAATCTTCCAGCAATATTGACAATGATGGCTTTTTGCCTAGCAGGGCTGAAGAGCCACACCAGCCAACTTCTCAGTGTAGAAAATCAAGTGAAAGGAAAGAATTAAAGCTAAAGAAGCCATCAACAAAAACAGACCGCACAACTTAATAATTAACACATTAAGGAGAATCAGGCGGGCGGGAGAATGAATTTGCAAACAAAGCTGGAAAAAAAGAAGTTGTATCTTAATTCTGTTTGGGCAATGACTACTTAAACACAAAATGTAATAAAATTCTACAGTAGAGCAACAGTTAATTTTGACAGTATGGATTTTCTACTGTGACTCTACTTAAACTGATACACACTCGCCGAGATGACACTCTCTCACACTGAAAGGTCACTTTGATGGCTTTCCAGTTCCTGCCATACACTTCTGTCTTCTTGGGGTCCTCACTGCTTATCTCCACATTATTGTTGACCACCTTTATGATTTGACACCACACTTACAGTTCAGGCAATGAGACTAAGTAATTACTGTCATGTTATTTTTTGCAATTTTGCCACTTAAAAAAAATCTTTTCTATGGAAGTTATGCAAAATACAGAACTTGGGAAACGTACTAGGCCGATTAACATTTTGATTGACTTCTTCTCAGAAGAGCAGTCTCACTTTTGAACCTTTACAGTCAAGGTGGCAGTTCCATTTTCTACCCTTATTCTGTTTTATTTTTCTCTGTTGGCACAACTAAATTGGGTCTGTGGGGACTGGATTTGCCCCATTTTCCTCAGAAGGTCAACTCATGCTGGAGAACAGAGCTCCAACTTCTCCTAAGTGTTTGTGCTTTCCTGCCACCGACTTCCCTTTCCTCCAACTCCCAATTTTAACACACTTCCAGTATTTCTACTAAACAAGCATCACCAGCTTTCAGCTTCTTCCCATCATCACGAAACCCCCTGAAGCCTCTCAGCTAACCTAAATCTCCTGTTGACCCACAAGCTTCCAACTTACCCTCTTGCTGCTGCTATCCCCAAACCCTGGCTTACTCCCAGTACACCAAATGACATGGGAGATTATGGGGTCCAACCACCCTTGCTGTTTACCATATAGTGCTTCTGGTTCCCTCCTTTTGTAGCCGTCTTAGAAGATGAATAAACTAAGAGAAACGTTGCACACATTAGTATACCCTTTATATTTTTCTTACATTAAGAATTCAGTCTCTTTAAATAAGAAAATACGGGCATGCACGCTGTCTCCCATTCACAGCAATGCAGACCGTGAGCACGGCCACTGTGCAGGGCACAGTGCCATGCCAAGGCAGTTACATGGCTTCTGGTGGTGAAAGGCACGAGAAGAAGACTGCTGCCAGGCGACCAAAAGCAAGGGCGCATCTACCTGCACACACACGTGCCAACACGTGTTGAGACTCCAGTGAATTTAAAAGCTGTTGTTGCGTACACATTTTGCACTGCTCTGAATGACTGCAATGTGCAGAAGCAATGGAGAATCAGGACCCCCAGAAGCCCGTTTATAAAGTTTCGCTGTCTGCTCCTTGGCCACTGGCACAAGCAGGTGATCTGTTTTCCCCAGCAAAGGAGACCTTTCATTCGGGTCCTGTCTCCCTCCTGCCCTCTCCTTCAGCTTCGCAGATGACCGCTGCATCATCAGAGCTCAGACAACTGCACTGTTGAGGCTGTCTCATGGGGTTTTTGCCCGATTCACAGACCCTGCCCATACTCACGCGGTTTTTCTTTTTCCTTAGTCTTCTTACTATCTCTTCTTGGTTTTACACACTCAGCCACTCAGATATTTCTGAGGAAAACCTGTCCTTCCACTGGCAGTGCTCTGTCTTGTGTCAACTTTCTTCAGTTTTGACTTCAGTGGATATCCTGCTGCTCTAGGTCGGTTCAGAGGTGGAGCTGCCAACCTGCCATTTCCTACGGTACTTTAAAGAGATACCCGCTCCCCAAGCTGGTGAACAAAAGCAGACATCTTTTGTTCTCAATTTTCATCTATAAATCAAATTTCTAAATGTTTCGATTATACTTGCACCCAAGGTTTCTTAATTTCTTACTCATGAAGGAAAATTAATTTTAATATGCAAGACTTCAGCTCCGCTTAAAACTTTCATAAACTTTTCATAAAACAAAATTATTGCTGTTTTTACCTAAGTTATCGCTAGCCAGCATTACCATCTAAAATTGAGGGCTCAAAATAACTCAGTAGTGACCTACAAGAAAAGCAGGAATTTCAGATTTTGAAGTAAAATTACAGATGGAAAGCTGAATTTAATGAAGACATTCAAATGCAAAAATAATGTGTGCAGTATAAAAACCAATCCCTAAGAATAAGAACTCATGACTC
The DNA here is from genome assembly GCA_013401315.1 of Balaeniceps rex. Classification (NCBI taxonomy): domain Eukaryota; kingdom Metazoa; phylum Chordata; class Aves; order Pelecaniformes; family Balaenicipitidae; genus Balaeniceps; species Balaeniceps rex. The sequence continues at coordinate 79,021 of VYZW01046799.1, forward strand.
AGAGACCGTGAACAGGCTCACAACCGTTTATGTGCCTCGTGTTGTCCAAGCAAGAACAGAACCATAGAATAACCCATGAAATATCCGACACCAATCCCAATTTCACTAAGTAACAAAATACCCGTTGACATCAGCGACATGGGATGAGGATCATGACCCAGTATGTCATTAAGAAACAACAGACCAACACAGAAGCACTGACCTAATGTGGTAGTGGGGTGCTAGTAAGAGCATTGAAATTGTGTCCCCTGCCCAGGTAACTGCAGTATACCTTCCCTGTAGCTTGGATGTAGCTGGACCGTGGACATACTAATCAACAACCACGTCCCCCTCTGTACACATCACGGTGGGGAAAGAGAGAGGGAGAGTGGAGGGGAGAGAGAATACGGATAATTTTAATTTTCCCTCGTATTTTTTTTCTTGTAAAAAAATAATTTGCATACCCTTGTCTCTACTTCAAAGAGCTCATTTGAAAATCCACATCTAAAACCCATTTAAAAAGAAAGTTAGAAATTACCAGCGAAGCAGAAATCCTCAGTCTCACCACCATGCTGGTGTCATTTCCCCGTTTCTACTGCTGACCCAGGTCTTTTTTTTTTCCCCCTTCCCCCTTCTCACATCATAAGTGCTTGACTGTGGCTGCTAGTCAAACATATCCTCAAGGCTCCCAGTGTTGTTCTACAAAAGGATGAACAGTTGAAAGAGAGAGATCAGCAAAACCCACCTCAGGGGTTCTGGGAGGGCCAGTAAGACGAGTACCCCATTTTAACTGATTAATTTTGAGTAAAATTTTTTAAAAAGTGGGATTGAGGAATAGCCAGAAGGAATTTTCAGTTTCCAGTAGTCTTGTCTACTAAATAAATGCAAGCCAGGCTCCCTAAGCTGGGAACCAGACACACAAAGTTGTAAAGTCTGAAGAAAAATCACTCAAAAAAACCTTTTAAGGGTGAATTCCCTCCTGGGACTAAAGGCCAGCATAAAAAAGCACACCCAACTTTTGTGATTTCTTATCACAAGTCTAGCAAGACTGAGTCTTTTTCTCAAGTCCTTAGTTTCCGGAGCCACCTGACAGCATAGGAGTATCAGTTTCCATTAAAAGACAAAAAAATTGCCGATGACCTGTAAGTGTTTGCAGGATTACGCCCTAACATTCACATGAAATTTAAGTAATATAGGCCTTGTGTTGTCCCTTTGGAAGTACAACGACCTGGAAGTTTAGGTATTACTAAGGTCCTGTTTTTCAGAAGTACTTTCTTAAGTTCCACTAACTTTTACATTGTTGTATTTTTCTTTTTTCTCTGGTTAACTACAGAATCACAAGCAGCCAGAAACATTAGTAATTCCTAAAAATAGCCATCCTATCCTTCCTTCCAAATTTAGAAATATATAGCATTTCTGAGGAAAATGGAGAATTAAAGCAGTCTCTAAAATAAAGGTGGAGTGTCCTATTTTTACCTTTTTAGTCAGCTCTTTTTTTTTTTCCTCTCAACTCCCCTTTTCATCTTTGTATACCTAATCCTCATTTCCTCGCTCCTATTTTTACTCTGGGGAGTAACTGTCACCATTACTCACATTGTCCAACTCTTTTCAGTTTTCCCTCATTTTCAGTTCATTCATCCCTTGCTTCCTTCCACTTCAAGCTCCTTCTCCCCAGCTCAGCTTTTCCCTAATAAAACTGCCTCAGAGCAGCACACTTCTCCAGCTCTATTTAAGTCCCACTTCAATGATCATAAAAGGACATAAACATATAGCTGGGGAAAAAAAAAAGAGACTATTACAGCTGACAAAAAAAAAAAAAAAGGATGACTAATTTATGTATAAAATAAGGTCAGACTCAGTTGGCAGTCTGATGCAAAAGAAGAAACAAACCTTTCTGGAGATGTAAAAGGGTATTTCAACTTAATGTATTTCAGTTTTTCATTTCCAGAGGCTTTGCTTAAAAATTCTTTATTTAAATACACCCTCAGTAAGGTTCCGAAGGATTTATGATCCTAAACACAAAAGAAAGCTTTCATTTTTGGTTCTGCAAAATAACTTCTGTTCAGCTGAAACAAAACACCTTCCCCCCGCCTCCAAAAAAAAACCCCTTCTCCAAAATGTTTTTCTCTGACATGAAATAACTGTAATCCTCAAACCAATCAGCAAATTGAAAAATCTACTTTTGTGTAAAGTGTTCTGGGTCCCTTAGGGATGAAGAGCACTGTATCAGCCCTAGAAATAATTAACCAACATTCAAGGAATGCCAAAGGAGCCTCTGCATTACGCATTAGATCTTCCTACCTTCCAAACACTACTAATGTTTAGGGAACTGTATCTGTGATTCCAATGGATGACAAATCACTCTACTTTTTCTAAATATTTCCTTGCCACTGTGCCATCCCTTGATCTACTATCTTCCCACCACCAACACCCTCTCCCTTCATCCAGGTGTTTATTGCTTGTGTGATGATGACATCTTTTCTGTCATCCCCTTGACAAAACTTTACCCAGCTCTCTGGAAGCATCTCCTAATGGTCATCTCCTTTCTCCACCCTTTTAGGGAAGCCACAGCACTGTGTGGAGGAGAGCTGGTGCATCCCTACGCATCATTTTTCTCCTCTCCTCCCTCAGGTGTCCTCCCCTCCCACACCAGCACGCTGTAGACGTTCCCTTCCTTCCACCGCGCTGCCTGAGCGTGAGGCTGAGATCAGCAGCTGGCCAAGCCACGGCCTGAGCATCCCCAACAGAAACCCTGGGGTTCCCACCCTCATACAACCAGTGATGCACTTTCAGGTCCTTCAACGAGTTTGTGCCTTGGCAGCTAGCTTCATAACAACCAAGCCTGGAAACCTTAAGTGAAATAAAAATGAGCACAGAGAAGAGTGCTGGTCCTTCATTTACCTGAACAGAAGTCAACATGCCAATGTCCATACCTCTTACCTTTACTGACGTAAATTGAAATAAATTCACCTTTAATTTGCAGTCTCATTTCTCACTCTACATGCTACCAAAGCTCAGTCAAACAACACGTATACAAGGGCACCAGCCCTTAACTGTTTGTCCCTTTGACTCCCTTTCCTCTGCTCTTGCAGCAGACCTGTCTAATGATGCTCGTTAACTATGCCCTCCTTCCCTCACAGATACCTTCCATCCAGCCCACCTTGAGCAGATGAGTACAAAATGCTGGCCCTGAACAGAAGGAAATTTACTGTATAGCCAGTAATTATCAGTGAATATTACAAATCCCACAGACGTCGAATAAATCTCTGTTACAAAATCAAAACATGGAAGTGCAGTCCTTTGTGTAAAAGGGAGAGGGAAAAGTAACATTTCTAATTGAAAATTAAAGCAAGAAGCACGACACTAGCAAAGTATATTTATTGTGTTAACGTACCATTTGTCTTCTGGGCAAGTTACTAAAGGTCATTTGTTCTTCATGGCAAGTGTTGAAAATAGTTTATGTTGTGGGTCTAACTTAAAGGAACAATGTCAAAACCCTCAGGCCCAAAATGACCTTTTTATGCCAACACAGAGATCTAAATCTCTTACTGAGGATAGTGGTGATGTATGCATTTCACTTTCTCCCCCTCCCTCTCCTTCTAACCCCCCCACCCCTTCACATGAAATACCTTACCACAGAAGACAGCATGGACTGCAAAGTTAATGTGCCCACTCCACATCTCGTGCTGCTCATCCCTTGCTCTGCCCATCCTGCCAGACACCCAAGACAAGCAGCTTGCTGATGTGCCTGGTTCCCAAACCGCTCTCCAACCAAGTGAAAGGTTTGTGAGAGAGAGAAAAGCGGGGGGAAGGTATGACACCCACCCACGCTTCCCGGAAGAAAAGGAGCGCATGCTGCCATGTGCTCTAGGAGGTAGGACATGGTGACATGGTCGGTTCTTGTTTCAAAGACCTACAACGATGCTGTTTTCCTGCCTAAACAGAGCCTCTTGGGGTCACATCTAGCTGCTTCTCTCAGAAGGGTCTGGCTGTAACAGGGGGAGGATCATGTTGCTAAGGTGCTGCCGATGAAATAAAAAAATACATGCATGTATGATAGACGCACAGAGAGGCAGACAGATATATAGATGCATTTGAATATGAAGTTCAAGGCTCTGAATGGTTGCAGACTGGCAAAACACCTGGAGCCTCACGTGATAATTTAAAACACAGCCCATCTTTACTAGTGCACAGATGCTCTCTTAAGTGTTAGTGTAAGATCAATGTGGTGGCCTCGTCCTCCTGCTCGGTGTTGTGACGTTATCCTCAAGGCTCTTCGAGTCTGAGCATATCGTGAGCTCCTGCAGATGTGGGGGATACAAATACACTAAACAGCACTTTAGAAGAAGGAACTATGATATACCCATCACGGAACTGTAAACACCTTTTCACTCCCAAGGAGACAATCCTGCTGCACTGGGTGAGGCTGCACCGCTGCTGCCTGCATTGCTGCCGCTCTCTCCCACGGGTGAAGAGAGACTTTCTGTTTCCACAGCCGTCATTCCCATGCTTGTGAGCCACACCTATGATTTCTGACGTACGATACATCACATACATGAGACATATGACAGTACAGGCAACATGTCATGTTCTCCTACCCCACGCATCCCCCACAGGGCTCCATGTAGAAGATACGCCTTTTCCAGGCTGAATCCCGCAAGGTGAACACCTCCTGTGAACTAACGCTGAGCAGGCTTAGCATAACCTTTCAGAAGCCACTCAGCACTTTGCAGGATTTAAATGCAAAAGCCTCAAAAAAGGCAAAGCTCATTTTCCTGAATTCCCAGCTCTGGCTGCCATTTGTGACAGACTTCACACATTTATATGCTGCCCTGTCACATTTGGGTGGCAAAAAAATGGCAAAGTATAGATGCCGTGACAAGTAGATGAGACATGTTTTTCCTCTTTAGTGTTCTTAGGCTCAGATTTCCCTTCAACACATAGAGGAAGGGAAAAAACCCTTGGGGCAGGCAGAAACAGTTTAAGAGTTTAGTTACTTGGTAATTGTGAAAAGGATTTTAAAAAATTAAAAATGAAAACATTATGAAATATAGAGCAACCTTGGCCTTTCTGAAATTCTAAGTGGAGACTTGCATATGTGTAGACTAATGTAATAAATAAAAATATGCACAGGCATATATTCCAATACATATTTTTATACACAGATCTTGTGAGTGAATTTCTATATTACATGCATGAACTACATTAACGAGTTTCCTGAAAACCTTTTTTTCTTTTTCAGTTGGTTGGAAAGACTTGTAGAGAAAAATATAGTAACAATTCAGACAAGATTATGGTTCCTACCAAATCCAATATTTATTTTCCTTACTGTAAGGATCCAAGAGCAAACTAGTTAGCTGGCTATCTAATAGGTCCTCTTGGAAGGCAATGGGAAATCCAACTATATTTAATACTAGCCATACACTTTAAAAACCAAAAAAAGGTGCTATGGTTGAGGGTGGGAGATTTAAGCAGGATACCATATCCGCATCAAGTCCTAATAGTTGTGATTCTTATTTTGATTTTGCACTTGACAGTGGGTATTAATGTTACAAGAGAAATACTCAGCTCACAGATGGAAAATCAACCAGGGCCCCTGCAAAGACTCTGCAAGAGCAGTCATCATCAGACTTTTCAGGGTTCATCGGTTAGCTCACAAATGTATGAAATATTGCCCCGTAAAATACATATAAATAAATAAACCTACAATTAGATTTACCCACACACACACTGTTTGTTTCCTTTTTGCAATGAGTATATGCCCTTTTATTAGTCAAAAGCAAGTATTGACACACAACAAGATTTGAAGTCAGAGTTACCACTTGGGTGGTATCCCCTTGACTCAGACACGTCACAGGATTTCCTTTAATGGGCAAATTACAGACTTCAGTAAATTCTGTCCTACACAGCTGCAGTTAACACCAAATATCTAATAGTAAGTGTGACCTTAATCAAGTTTCAGTATGGAAGTTTTATTTCACCTTAATCTCCTGCGTCTGTTTCAAAGCAGAGCGTCCAAGTCAAATCCAAGGGCTGAAAATAGGTTATTTTAAATTGTGAGATATTAAATACTCTAGCTGAAATCCTGGCTCCTTTGAATTCCACAGCAAATATCCCATTCACTTCAATACTGCCAAGATTTTTACCATGGAGAATAGCCTGGAATTCAGTTTGTAAAGGTGAAGCAATAAAGAGTCTGAATCAACTCCCACTGAAGTCCATGGACAGACTCCTATTCATAGCAATGGCGTGGATCAGACTCTAAGCTCATCTTGGCAGAGCTAGGAGCCATACCCTCACAGATAGTGAAAGAATTGTTGTAAATGCCAGACAGAATTAGGAAGTACAAGAACACCCAGTACTTTATACGGTGTTTTACAAGAAGTTCAAAGCTCTAAACTGGACATAAAGTTAAACAAATTGCAATTAGATTAAGAATCAGTCATTTCAATGTATTAAAAACCCAAGCTAAGTTTTCCTGTAATGCTTGAAGTAGGCAGAGCAGAATAACAATTTACTTAAATGTAAAAGTAAACCTGTAAGAGAGAGAGAGACAGAGAGAAAGGCAGAAAATAGAATAATCTCAGGGGGAAAAAAAAAAACCAAACAAACCCATAAATTAAAGAAGTAACTCTAGCTTTCAGTGATGGCTCTATGATTTCATCTATGTTTTTGGCTTCTATGTACATTGTAGTGAATCATGCTATATTGAAAGGCGAAAAATGCTCATGACTGGATTAGAAAACGATTCATAATTGACATTGCCATGAAAAATGCTTGCAACACAGAATTAGGTTTCCAACCTTGGCCTATTAATTTAATACAAAACATAGAAACAGCTATCAAGAATATTTCACATAGATTGGCTTTGCTTGCAAGGGTTTCCCTGTGGCAAAGTAGACTCTGTTGTTATTTTGTGGGACCTGCCCTTTCATGGTATTGGTAGGACTGCATTCAAACCTGACCAAACAAGTGGCCACATGCTTGGAATTTGTTTATTACTTTTTATCCTACTCTCCATAACAAGTTAATTGCTTTAAAACAATGCATTACAGACAGCAATGGCCACAGTATGCAGTTGAGACATGACAGCAATGAAATGAAAGGAAAAAAGACATGTGGAAGGAGGGATGGATTGAAGAACGGCAGAGGGGCAAAGCACTATGAGTACCAAGTCTATCATTTGTATCTTATTAGGAAGTACACGATCCCTATGAAGATCTAACATGTATGTGCAAACAATGCTTCTTCCGGAACATGCTGTAAACAGCAAGTAAACTCTTCCAGCTGGGATAAGTGCGCTGGTTAAAGACCACAGAGGGACCATAAACTCAAAGCAGCCTGCAGGACGGGAAAGCAGAGATCCCACTCACTTTGCACTGAACAGCAGTATGATCCACACAGAGCCCTCTGCAAGAAAGACCAGTGAAAGGCGATCCCATCTAATGTAAAGGCTGAGCAAAGATGCAGTACAAGAGAATTCTTCAGGGCTATCAGTATGGGTGGGGGTTAGACTTTCAGTCCTCACGTCAGCTTGGGAACTATTCATAGAATCGTAGAATATCTCAAGTTGGAAAGGGACCCATAAGGATCATCGAGTCCAACTCCCTGCTCCTCGGAGGACTACCTAAAACTAAATCATATGACTAAGAGCATTGACCAGATGCTCCTTGAACTCTGACAGGCTTGGTGCCGTGACCACTTCCCTGGGGAGCCTGTTCCAGTGACTGACCACACTCTCAGTGAAGAACCTTTTCCTAATGTCCAATCTGAACTTCCCCTGACATACTGCAACAAAAGAGGAAGCTGTGAATACAATCTAGAGGTTTATTTTATTGTTTCACCCTTTTTGCTGGTAGCTTGGCTTCCAGTTTTGTAATCAAGAACACTACCGTACATTGCTCCATTAGATTAAAAGGACATGTTCTTCCTGTTAAGTTCATCCAACATTTTAAAGCAAGTGTTGGTCAACCTGATAATTTGGATACTTCCACTTTACTTAGCGATAAGAAGTGCATACAGAAGCACTACTGCAGGCAAAACTTTTGAGAGCCTGAAGCACGTGACAAGTGTAGAATCCCAGGAACCTGGTACATCACCCACTTGGCTGAGAAATTCGAACAAATGCCCAGCACTATCAAGTGCCGCAACATATAAAGAAGTCTCCTCTGACACACTTTCAGCAGCAGCCCTGGTAAGGCAAGGGACAACTTNCCACTTCCCTGGGGAGCCTGTTCCAGTGACTGACCACACTCTCAGTGAAGAACCTTTTCCTAATGTCCAATCTGAACTTCCCCTGACATACTGCAACAAAAGAGGAAGCTGTGAATACAATCTAGAGGTTTATTTTATTGTTTCACCCTTTTTGCTGGTAGCTTGGCTTCCAGTTTTGTAATCAAGAACACTACCGTACATTGCTCCATTAGATTAAAAGGACATGTTCTTCCTGTTAAGTTCATCCAACATTTTAAAGCAAGTGTTGGTCAACCTGATAATTTGGATACTTCCACTTTACTTAGCGATAAGAAGTGCATACAGAAGCACTACTGCAGGCAAAACTTTTGAGAGCCTGAAGCACGTGACAAGTGTAGAATCCCAGGAACCTGGTACATCACCCACTTGGCTGAGAAATTCGAACAAATGCCCAGCACTATCAAGTGCCGCAACATATAAAGAAGTCTCCTCTGACACACTTTCAGCAGCAGCCCTGGTAAGGCAAGGGACAACTTGGTACCTTGATTCTCCATGTTGACTCCCTAGGGGAAGAAGGACGCAAGCCCATTTTCCCATGAAAGAGATGGTAGTACACACTGGTACCCAGAGCGAGATAGATGTAGGCGGCCAAGAATCCCATCTGAAGAATCCACTGAAGGACAAAAAATGAAAAATGTAGAATTCCATAAAAGGAATGTACAACGCTAACAAAGTCAACCAGAAAGGGCATAGGGGAAATTTAGACAGCTAAGAAGGAATCTGAAAAGTACATGTTTGGAGAGGTTAAAAAAGGAAAGAAAAAGGGTAAGCCAGTCTTCAATTAGATTTAAATATTGAAAACATTTCCTTTTCTCAGTGACAAAACAATTTTCAAGAAACATGTTAGTCTAACAGTTTTGAATTAAAAAATGGCAAGAGGAAAAAGGTAAACGTAATTCAAAATGTAAGCAAGATTTTCAATCACAATTATTAGAAATTCCAACCTCTGGACCTGAAAGAGAGTCTGAATGCATTTTGTGTTCATTTTTCAGAACGCTGATATCCAGCAAACGCAAGGAAGGGTACTCTCTCATCTGCTAAGTGCACTTGGCAAAAACAAATGAAGACTCGTAAAAGAAAACAGAAAACTCCTCCCCGTGCATAATGGAAGAGGAAATGGTGAAGGAATAAGTTGTTTATTTGGGGACCTGCATCTTTTGAGCAGCAATCTCGCAGCTGTTGTACTCACTGCTTATATTTGAGACTAACCTCTACTGTGGCAGTGGTGGATTGCATATGGGGCTCATCATTAGGCTTCTAGGCTGGGGATTTCCAGGCATTCAGCCTGCGGCACAGTTCATCTGCCTCTGAGGTAAACGAGAGCTTTAGAATTTAATTCCATAGCAGCAGAGAGAAATCATGAGCGCTTTTAAATCACCACACCCTGCTACAAAACAAGACCAGAAACAGCCTCTGATAACTGCTTTTAAAAATTGCAGAAAAAAGACGTCTGCATAAAACCAACCAGAGGGACTGGTCCACGGTTCGGACTATTTCTTTGCTGAAATGGATGTCTAATCTGTCTTTAACAGCTCTGGAAGGACATTTCTATAGACCTTCCAGACTTCCAGCACTATCTACAGTGGGATCTTATTACCAGACATGGCTGGGAGAAATTAAAATTATGAAAAAATATGAAATAGAGAGGAAATAAATGTGAGCTATGCAGGCTCTCCCCACATGTAGTCACTACACATTATTTAGGTTTGAAACAGACCAAATTATTGGCTATCTGGACATATTGACTGAGCATCTGCTGAACAACCAATAATATATCTGGAAGAAAGATTTATCTGAAGGATGCTGATTTTAAATTTTATTGGCTAACTTTTCTGCTTTTATGTATAGGGAAAGGAAAAGGGCAGAGGAGGACTGTGCTTTACATGAGGCCCCCATCATACAGAATTGTTTTCTTAGGTCAAAACCAAAAGGAAATGAGGATAGATTCCAGCAATAATACCCATTATGTATCTCTTTCAGCCGTATGCATTTTCTTTTATCAGTCCTATTTTCAAAACATACTTTTCCCATAACTAATGGGGGCAGAATGTCTTTTTAATTAATTAGGGGCAAGAAAGTAAATTCTAGGATGATGTTATCAAAAGCAGTCACAGCCAATTTAGTTTTGCTGGCATGGAAGTCAATGGAGATTTCAACACCAACTACAGACACAGCGGAATTCAATTAATGGCAAAGACTTTTGAACACTACATGAAATACATTCAGTAGCACCCACCCTCCTTCGTAAGCAGTCCTACAGCAGTGAGCGGAGCTAACAGCAGAGTACAGTGCTACTCAGTCTGTATTTCGGTAGCACAGCCTGGCTCTGAGTAAATAATATTAAACAATAATTCTTGGTTAAGAATTCATTATACAGAAGGTTCCAAATAAAAAAGGGAAAGAGAAAGAAATCTCTAAAACATAGCCATTTACAGTTGTGCACTGTTAAAATCACACCTAGTAAAACTGCATGAGTTAAGGCAAATAGTAATAATAATCTGAATTAAACTAAATAAAATTTGTCAGAATGGAAAGAAAACAAATCCAAAGCCTTGACAGCAACATAAAACCAGAATTCTGCCCATTCCCTTCACAATGGCTTTTCTATTGAGCTTCGTTCTGACCTTTTATTACTTTCCCAACATTGAAGAATATTGCTTTTCAAAATTCTTCATGTCTTTCCTACCCCTGCCATTATTCCCACTCCTATTGTTAAGAGCTGTTAGCCACTGTTGTTCCAAGGTGCACAGTACTGTTGTACCTTAAAAAAAAAAAGCAAGAATGTAAGTACTTTTCGAGGGGAAAAAAAATCGAAATGTTTCCCACTCTTCCTTCTAGAGACCAAAGCCACATTTTGGTATAAAATTAAATAATAAAGTAACTAAATGAATAAATAATAGTTTAATAAATATGCTGGGAGATTGAAAAGCATGAAATCAATTTCCTGCTGGAAGGGAGGGAAAAAAGACGCTTTTATATGACTTGACTGAACTTAAATAGACATTGTCCTGATCCTGTAATTGTTCCATGCTCAGAACATCTATTGAATTCAATGGGAGCTCCAAAACTAGATCAATTAGAGGATCAGAGTTGTTTGGGAAAGGCATGCCCATCACTTTGAGAAAACAAACCAGACAGACATTGAAAAAGAATGTAAGCCCATAACTAGCCTACAAGATTAAACAAACGAGGCTATGCAAATCCTACAGCCCATAAAGAAGCACGCAGGCACACACAATCCTAATGATGCCTCTTAAAACCAGTTCTTGCCCACAGTGAAGAAGGGCTTTTCACTAACTGCAGTATGAGTATGAACTTTAATACAAGTATGACTGAGCTTCAGGAGGAAAAGTCAAAGCGCTGACAGTGAGTTAGGGCTACTAATTTAATTTGCACTGTATGTTTAAAACCTACTGGATCAGCATACAGCTCAGCAGCTCTTTGCACCAGCAGAAGGCCTGTCAGAGTACAATTTTGCCCTTAAGCAGAGGCGAAACTCTGGCTCCAGTCCAGAGCAACTAAGACCAACACACAAACAAAGTCTGCTTCCAGGCTTGCAGCTGGATCCTAGCGGACAAACCCCTGTGCTGCTGTGGAGCCCTGCTGACTTTAGTCCTGCAAAAGCACACAGACCTAACTGCAAGATTTGGACCTTTAATTCATAAGAAATACTGTAAGAGCTATTTTAAAATGGGGATCATAAAGGAGAATTTATAAAAATGTTTAGTTTAGTTTTTCTTCTCTTGTTGTTTACAAATGGCATCTAAACGCGCGATCATTAATCCCTTATCAGTATTTCCATGCTGCACAGTCAGTTTTGTGGATCAGTTTTACACAGTAGGAGAGTCTCATAGTCTCACCTATTTTTTTGTTAAGGCCTCGGAGGAGCAGTACTCATACCCAAGCATACTTCAGTACAACAGTAAGCAGCCTGATGTAGGATATTCAGTCTTTAGCCCATTTTAATAGGCTCTAACTTAAGCAGTCAAGATCTCCATTTGCTTTACAATGACAGCTGGTTCTGCAAACATAAGTCTAATAATAAAAGATAACAATGCTATTTAGCATATTGGGGGATTTTTTTAAATGGCAGTACAAGTCATCAAGTAGTTCAAACCTATTTCAACTCCAGGTAGCAAATTCTCACCACGAAGAGTATGAGTAGTTCAGCTACACTCCCCAGTTCTCACAACCATATAAAACAGATTTCAAAAGGACTTCAAGGGGTTGTACAAAGAGTCATACGCGGTCAGAAAAAAGGCCCATCCATTCCCTTCTCTGGCAATAATCAGGAACATATACCCAGGGAGAGACTATAGAAGAGAGTCAGGTATAGAGTGATTCTTCCTCCAGTATACCTTCCCAACTCCTTGCAACCTGTAGCTCATAGACTTCCCAAGCACCCCAAGATAGAGCCTCTGGGCTGTATCTACATCTTTGCATTCAACAGCCCCAATGGACTTTTCATCCATCCACTTGCCTGATTGCTTTCTAACACAATGTTCACATGGATGAACTTTAGACCATCCATAATCTCCTGTGGCAAAGAGTTTCACAGTTGTATAAAAAAAATACCAGTCCATACTTGGCCCCAAAGTGGATCCAACTATGCCTGTGCCATTCGAGACAGAATAAACCCCACAATGGGGATCCCCCAATGTCTGCCTTGTATGTCAATGCAAAGCAGGCATTCACAGCTCCTGCCTGGGCAGCTCCAAACACCAGCACTAGCTACGGTCTTGATATATTCTCCATATACCACTAAGCTGCAGTGAGGGCAGTGATGCAGCACACATGAAGCCAGTTCACATACACAGGACGGCTGCCTTCTCCAAGAAGCAAATTCTACAAGCAGAATCCATGTTTTTATCCAACTGACTGCCAAACAGAAAATTCCCTCCTCCAGCTACTTTAGACATTGCAGTTGAAAAAAACCACAACTGAGGTATTTAAAAGACATGCTGCAGTTCCACAATCACTTCCATGGGATCATAGAAAAATTCAGGTTCAGAGGGACCTCAGCAGGCCTCTGGTCTAACCTCCTGCTCAAAGCAGGGTCAGCTGTGATCAAAGCAGGGTCAGCCAGGAGCCAATGCAAAAGCCAGCTTCTGCTAAAGAGAGTTTTCTCTTTTGCCCCTTGCCACTCAGTGCAATGTTCCCGCTACATCATTAGGACAGTTGCTGATGCTTACATGACAAGGTGTGTCAAAACTAACTAAACATTAGTTTGCAGCCAGATCAGTCCCTTGCCCTGGCTCCTCACACAACTGCCAAGCACTAGAAAGGATGCTTGACCGGCCCATACCGTGGCATCCCATTTTGGTGCCACTTTGAAGTGGTTATACAGGTGCAATTTGAGTCTTTCACTTTTAGTCCATTGATTCTAAGACAGATTAGTAGTTAGGAAAATATGTTACGACCTTCATTACTTTGTAGAAATGTTACAACTTCCCAGAAAAAACTCAGCCCCCTGGACAACAAATTCAAGCCTATTGAGAACCACTTGTTTTTCCCAGCTACCATTCACAGGCACTTTGAAGTTGTCCACAATCATTCAGCATTCGTTGAAAAGGCTGGGAAAAGGACTCCTGTAACAAGATTGTACCTTGCTGAAATAAAAGAATTGGCAGAACTTCCCATCAAATCCTCTGTGGACTGAGCCCCCTATTTTAAAAACAATGCTTGCCAGTGGTGCTAGTTCTGTCTTAAAATGGACAAATGCGAAAGAATCTCTTTCCTCTTACTCCCATACTCAGAAGCGTGGGATACGTTTACATGACATCCTGAAAAAAATACTCTGTGGTGCATAGAGGGCATTAATGCAAAATGATAAATGGTGCAGAGATCATTTGCTCATATTTACCTCTTTCCTTAACACAAGACATACTGTTAAATGGCATACAATATATTTAAAATTAAAACACTTTTTCAAGGAATATAAAAAGATCCAGACGCTCTGTAACATATAATTAACTTGAGAAACTAGCTAAAAGAGCTTGGCAGGACTCGAAAAGATTAATGCATGTGTGGATGAAAACATTCATATTTGCACTCAAAATAAAGTCTCCTCCTCCAAGTAGTTAGACCGTACATTTCAGCTGTGGAGTCTCTACTCCACAAAATCGCTACTGAAGAGCCTGGTACCACTCGCCATCAGCCTCAGAGCGCTTGTGAGACCAGATGCAGGAAGCCCTTGGTCCTTGAGCCCTCGCAGGGAGCAGAGAGAGAGCATGCCAGCGTGTCTCTGGCAACTGAGGAGCTCTCCTTCAGGGTGCCCATCTGAGGTGTGGGTGCTGGAGTTCACATGGCTGCCCATGCTGTGTGGAGAAAATCTGTACAATCATATTTTACCTGCTTGGTGCCTAATCCTCAGCAGTGCTTGGCATGATTGGTGACCCAAGCAACCTGACTTAACTTTAAAATAAGATCTAACTTCAAAGCTGGCCTTGTTTTTAGTGTGGGGTTGAGCCATACGCTCTCCGCAGGTCCCTAAAATATTCTGTGTTTCTATGAGCATCAAGAAGGCAACAAAAAAAGGATTATTAAGACCAAGAAACAGAACGCTCTGTACATGTTAAAGCAGGGTAACAGAGGATTAATGACTGAAATGTTTGTGACTCACTGTTGTATTTCCACCAAAATACTTATTTCCAGAAGAGGTATAATCTTAGGATCAGGTATTCACAGATATGTTACAGAGACATAACACAGGAGGGACAATAAGAGATCACACAAGCCAGCTTTGTAGCTCTTAAAAGCAAGTAACATTCACTGAGAAGTAAAAAAGAATAACCTTTATTGTTTAAATAAGCATATTGGACAACAATTCTTTTCAATACTACCAGATACAGAGCAGTGGAAGAATAAAAATGAGTCTAAAATTATGCACACAGTTTCAAAAGGAAGCAGCTTCTCTTCTCCCGTCTCCCATCACCACTGCTTAATGGTGTGAATTTGGTTTCCAATACAAAAAGAGAAGAGCAAAATCCCTTCAAAAAACACAGTTAGGGTTTCATTTCTCTGAGTTTATATCCACCTTGATGAGTGGATTACAAACCCAAGCAAACTGAGCCTAAGGCTAATCAAAATGCAGTGGAATTGCAATATAGCTAACCATCACTGCTGTTCCTCTCACTTCTTTTCATTCTGCACTGAAGACAGGATTAAGTGCAGGTGAGAAAGGGGAAAAAACCCAAACCTGTGACTATTTAAAGTATTAACTTCCAGCACAGCAACTTGCAGAATATCTGTGTTCCTGAGGATGATTTATATTACCACCAGCAAGAGAGGGGATGAAAAAGAGGGGGGAAGAAAAGAATGGAAGCGGAGTATCAGAAGTAAAAATCTGGCATGCAATTGGGCCATATGAAGTGGTAATCAAGTACTTTAGAATTTGAAATGATTAATATTTATTGTGCACATTTCTGGGGAAAAAAGCACATAAAAATAGTAAAAATAATTTCTCAGAGTATTAGCTCAGATCAATAGCTGCACACTATCTGTAGCAGGCTAGACCTCAGCTGAAAGATCAGAATGAGGAAAACTTGAGGTATACGTGGCGCAAGAAGGAGACACCACAGAAGAAGAGAGTGAGGTGTGGGCTGGTTAGGTGAGAAGGCTGATATATCAAAACAGATGTGATAGAAATTCACACATAATGTCAACTGTGGTCCAGGGAAGTTTTTCCAGCCCTGACCAGAGTAATGTTCAAGTTCCTTCAAAAATCTGGTCCTTCATTCCCTTCTTTGGAGAAGTGCTACAAAATTTTAATTATCTGTCATCATCTCTAAGTAAATAAGGCAGGATATTTAGAAAATAATAATAGGCCTGACCACACACTGTTTTCACAGCTACAAGTGTTTTCCTTTAATTTGCCTCACAAATTGGTCCCTTGGTCTGAGAGCCCATATCAAACTCATCCGAACATAGTGGTATCAATTGCGAAGCAACACATGCTTTTGGAAGAGCAGAAGTAAAAACTGGCCAAAAAACTGAGCACTCGTCTTCCCCACAGGCTCCATCATTGCCCACCTCCAACCTACCTGCCTTACTCCAGCTGCACTGAGCTCCGCATGAGGCACACAGCTCGAGTCCTCCCACAACTACAAGGATGAGGAGCAAAGACGCTGTGAGGAGAAGGCTACAACTCTTCCAGGCCCCTTGGATTTATCAACCAAGAGATGTCTCCTTCATCTGCTGCTCCGACATGAATCCCACACATGCTGCTTGCTTCCAGCCCCACTGCTCTTGCTACCACCACAGCCAACACTGGGCATCCCCCGGCACCTCCCAGTGAGACAAGTGCGGAGGCCACGGCTACAAATATTTTTTTTCCCCGACGTTAAATTCTGAGGCAGACATCACTTTGCATTCAAGCCAAGTAACCGTACTTTTACTGCAGGTCAGATTATTGTTCCCCAGCTAAGAAACACAAGGACTTGGATGCAGGTTCCCTTCCCTCAAACCCTTCTGCCATTTTGGAAAGGGCTATGGGTCCAGCCCAGTCCTGTCAACAGGGCCACAAACAAAACGCAGCATTTTCCTGTATGAATAAAAGGAGTACGAACCTTTGAAAGTACTCATTAAATTATTAGACTTTAAATAATAAGGAAGTGTGTAGTTTTTCTCCACTCATGATTTATTAAAAAATTAATCTGAACACCGCTTGCCCACTGGTGACGTATTCTGGCCCAAACAAGTTTTTGTGTGAGAGATGACAAAAAGATCAACAGCAGCAGACCTTCCCCGTGACCTTTCTTTACGTGCGGTTTAGGAACAACCAGCACGCAATCCTGCAGCTATGCAGGTGGTGATCAGAGACAAGGAAATTGTTGTTGCCAGCGTTATTGTGAAGCCAGCTGCCGCCATGGAGATCTCAGATAAAATGCAAGCGCTGTTGCCTTTGTAGCAACCCAGTGGTGACCAGCACACCGAACGCCCTCAAGATCCACACAGAACAGAGCGTGCACCAAGAGCCTTCCCTCAGACATTTGCCACTATTCACTTGCTATGCCTCTGCATATCACAACCATCTACGTAGTGCAAAGTAAAAAGTAAAATAGGAAATTACAGCAGTTGTCCACATTCTACAGAAGTACAGTATCATGAAATATTCTGCACGATGGCAAAGAAAGGGTGAACAAGGTTCAGAAAGCTGTGCAAGTCCATAACAAAGTTCCAGTCCATGAGCTGTCCCGAGATTCAAAGATGACTACTTACATACTGAAAGTTGGGTGTCTATCTCTGCTTGACTACATCAGTGCCAACAACCCAGTGAATCCTGGTATATGAAAATCTACCATGTGGTACACTGGAGCCATATGTGGTCAAGACTTGTTAGGACCTACTAAGTTCCAGTGACGTATAATATGCACACTTAGTATTTCATCCTCTTTCAAAAATAAACTTTTTTTAGCTCTCCCTTGTTTAGTAACAATCAGTGCTTATGCTAAATTTAAGTCAGACCAGAAAAACAGACTATTAGCCAAATCTTACTTTTAATGGTAAACTTATTGACTTGAAAATTTAAAAAGAGCCTTGAACTGCAGCAGCATGCCTCATTTTTGCTTTGGTTTGTGTGATACCTTTCAAGTGATACAGTTTTTTTTTAAATAAGGCTCATTAAATCATTATGAAATATAATTACATAGTACCAAAGAGCTCTTTACCCACTATAAGGTATCCACAGTGGTATTAAATATTTTATCTTATTGTCAGCTTACTATAAAAAGATTTTAACCTTTAGCTGATCTATCCTCACATTTGATTGTTATCCACTGTGGTGCATCACAAGGAGCCAGGGTTTCCCTGTGCACTGCTTTCCTATCAAAGCAACGCGCCTCAGACTCCACCTTAGCTCCTCTGCTGTTTTTGGTGAAATGTATGTGTGAAGCTATTCTAATATTCTCCGAAGCCAACAGCCAACACAGAGGAATATGAGCCCCATCACTTTAAGGCTTTAGCTCCAACATTTTTAGTGTGTTTTTTTGTTTTAATTGGGCGTTTTGGTTTAAATCCTACTTTCTGACTGATGAATTTTTCAATTAATGCAACTCATTTTCAGCTTGGTATTTTGCCTAGTTCCCTTCAAATTGAAGCAATTATAGAAAAAATTAAGTGCTCCAATAATTTTAAACCTCTCTACACTCCGCAGTATTATCAGCGTACTTCACTTTTTTTTTAAAGGTGCAAGCTCTTCAGGAGTGCTTACTATTCAAGCACGCACAGTCTATGAACTGATTAAATATTATCAGACAATTTAAAATCTTCACAAGAGCTTTGGCTTTGCAACATTGAAAGCAAATGCTGTGCTAAACTCAGATGCTGTGAGATGGTATGCTCCAAACAAAAGAAATACCAAAATTATTTTCAAAGAAAGACAATCTCAGGCTTTATATATACAACAGCAGAAAAAAAAACAGCCTCTTCACAATTGAAGGGTGAACTTTCTCTTCTCAGATCACGAGCCAGAGAACTTAGGCCAAAGTCCTGCCAGACATATGTGTAGACCGCTGCCATGCAAAGCCTCATCGACTTCCATGCTGCTACGAGAGTACCAGGAAAGGTCCTCCTCTTGCAAAACAATTTGTATGGCTGGGGCTTTAATGAACAGATATTTCACTTTGAAGAAAAACCCACTATAGGTAGACAGAAACACTCATCTGAGGGGCTGCAGAGGTTTGAAATTACTACTGTCTTCGCAGTACAGCAGTCAGACTTCTGCCACTCTTCTCATGTCAGGAGTTCGTATGTATGATTAAATGAGCTCTGGAGCAGGAAGTTACCTCATCTTACACACTTAAATGCTATCTTAAGAGTCCACTTTTACAAATCTACTGCACTTAATCATAATTTTAGGGCTCTTTTCATGTAAGGTTTTCAGAGCAGATATAAAGGTGATAAACCTACACACGGAAACATTCTTTCTTTCTACTAGAAGAAGAAACTGAGGCAAAGAGAGAGTTTGTTTTGGCAAGTATGGTGAAAAGAATAAAACCCGAAGAAATATACAGAACATAGATCAATGAAATCAGTGCTTTCAGTGCAAGGTTTGGCTTCTTCCCATATGTTACACTGCATTTATAATTTCAGAAAATACTGTATTACATATGATGGTACATGACTACTGAAAAATAGGCTTACTGCATCCTATAACTTACCATGGACTCGATGATCTTAAAGGTCTTTTCCAACCAAATGATTCTATGATCTGTACTAAGACTATCCCTCACACAATTTTTTAAACCACTCAATTAAAAACAGTAACATAATTACAACACGACAGACTCCTGCCAGTGTCAAACATCTATTACTCCTTGCTTAAAGAGAGGGAAAAAGCAACACAGGTTATCTTTTTTTTTTTTTGGGGTACTGTTAAATACCACAAGAGCAGTTTGTAGGCTCAAGGGCAAGTTTTTGATTGCTCAACAAATGCCATTACATTCCACACAGATTTCTCCTGATTGACCTAAAAAGCAATCCCCTGGAGATGGGGCAAAGGCTGATCGGCCTAATCAGTTTTTTGTCCCACATACCACAATTTTTTCCCCACATATCATGAGAACGCTGCTCTACTGCAGTATGTGAGAATAACCTAAATGATTCTATGATTCTTTGATAATACGTACTGTCAGGTGGACAAAGTTTGCAGAGGTAACTTCTGACCCCACCCTCAGGCATCTGTCTGAATACAAATTCTCCAAATTTAAATCCACCACCTATTGCCTAATCCAAAATACTTTTAAAATCAGCGCTTCAACTGTTAAACAAACTCTTTTTACCATGTATTTCAATAAATACTTAATGAATAACCTGTGACAGGGAAAAAAAAAGGATGGCAAGAGAGGAAGGGAGAGATTGCAAATCAGCATTTACAGCGGCCTGTTTCGTGTGTTCTCCCTGTATCCATTTTCAAACCTGTCTTCCCTTTCTTTGCTCTTTGGAGTCACCTTTCAACCTTGACCTTAGCAGAGTGAAAGAGATTAGCTTCAGTGCTAGGATAAGCAAGTCTTAGGTCTAAAGAGCCCTTCTACACACTCATGTATCTGCCATTCGTGTTAGTGAATGTCAGACGCGGATCAAGGGAGAGTAGACATCACAGCGTAAAGGTCTCACCACGGATCAGCCTGTCAAAATGCTGTAGGAAAATATGTGTTCTTTCTACATCCCATGCCAAACGCATGAACTTATGAGTGGTGTCAGGCTTCAGGTGGACAACACAAACTGGAATCCAAAGGGCCAAACTCTCCTCCTTTGCAGCAAATTATGAGCTCATGAGTAGAACTGCTCTGGATTTTCTTGTGTCAGAGAGGGTGGACTTTACTGATGATGTCCTCTGGGAAGGAAAGGTGCTCAAAGGAATAGCATCATACTAAAATCTAGTCAAATCTGTAACATTAATTAACAGCAGCCCCAAGCCCCACAGCTGCTCCCCAGAGCCTCTCTGACAGTTTTGTGGTTTCAGAATCACAACTTGTCTTTCTTAAGTACTATTGTCTCCTTCTTGATCTATGTAACACCCACAAAAATATCAGGGAAAACAATGAAACTGACTGTACACTAGGGATGGGGTTATAAAAAAAGCACTTAACATCAGTCTCATTCTGCTGCCATTGACGTCAGCTATAAAATTCCCATTGCCTTCCTGGAAGCCAAGAGATGCCACTGTGGATCACTTTTGAAAATAGCAATCCAAGAGCAGTGAAATGCAAAAAGATAGCAGACTGACAGATTTTTTTCCCTCCTGTTCCTTGTAATTATAGTTTTATTTAACTGTACCCCATCATCTGCATGCTATTTCAGGGAGGGGGTCCCCTAGACCAAATGGAGAGGTCAAGGCCCTTTGCAAGTATGCTGAAATTGATGCTGGCTCTCCAACCCAGCTTTCTCATTTAGCCTTCAACTGGAAGGGTGGGTGTGTGCACACGGTTTATTTAGTTCAGTTCCTGTTTTACTCCTGTACTGAGGTGCCCTGCAAAAAAACCCTAGTTTTCTCCCTGGCTACCTTCTGGAACAAAGTGTGAGGACCCTGCAAGGGGAAACAGTCTGACAGGAGAGTTCATCCCAGCACGCATGCTACACAAAGAGTATGTCTACGTGTAATGCCAAATTTCACTCCTTCAACCTTTCTCGCAGACCTCTCATCCTCTAACACCCACAAACCAACAACCCACAACATGAAACACACAACCCAATGGTATGTTATAGAAAAATCACCCACCACCACCACTCTGCCATCCTATCTGCTCAGCATTTCTGGCATTTTGAATGGCCAGAATTCAAAACGTGCCACAAAACCATCCCAGGGACACCACAAGGACCAAGAAAAAATACAGGCCCAGAGCTTTGCAATACGGAGGTGGCTAGCTCAATGCAAAGGATGCTAGCCCTAGGCATGCTGGACCTACGCCAACCCACAAAACCGGTGTCAGAGCCAGGGCTCTCTGCCTGGTACAGCCCATGCTGGAGTGCAGATGCAGTCAGGTGGGGAAGGAGCTGCAGTCTTGATACGGCAAAGTCTAGTCAATAATTACAGGTGGTGGTAAGAGGAACACAGTGACTGCCAAGTTTAAAACAGGAAAAAATAGTTCTTAACCACACGTATAAAATAGTGGCCCAAGTAAGTACTCAGCATTTTAATTGGTATTTTAGATAGAGGGCTTCTTATTTATCCCTCCATCCCTTCCACAACCACAGAGAGCTTTACAAATGAAGCTATTTCGTAGTATTTTTTACTAGCCATCACATCCTTTTCATGAGTCCTCAGCTACCTCAAACAAATGGTAGCTCTAAGATACTAACAGTGTGAAAACTTGACGACATACAGACACACACTCTAAATCTATGAAATAGCATTTTAAGAAGGAAGGAAAGCGGGGCGGGGAGGTATATTTTAAAATGCCACACTTGTGCCTTGATTGGACCCAGTTATGAAGAGGAGATAAAGATGATGAAGGAACAAGTGCAAGAACTTCAAACAGGAGTGGAGTAGAGGAAATTAAGCCTGAAGTCTGGATCCCCTGAACCCCAGGGCTCTGCAGCACTTGAGTCTAGCCAGGACCACAGAAGTGCTCAGTAATGAAAAAGAGAAAAAAGATTGCAAGTGTCAGTGTCAATGGATGCTTTCTGAAATAAACAAGTCAAATCCCAAGGGTCAAAGAATCCATAGGTAATATTCACATGAATTTACTTGCATTGTTTGAACCACACACCTGCTTTTACAAGACCAAGATGCTTCTTTCCCTCCAGAAACACAATTCTTTGGGTCAAAGCATCCAGGGCATGCCTGATTTTGAAACTTTGTTCAGTGTAAATAACAGCTGACATTAAGAACTGACATCTAAGTCAGCTCTTAATGTTGACTTTTTCATTTACTGTCACAAAGCTTACTTAGCTAGACAAATCTTTCTTCCTTAGTTCATGTGTATGCACCAGCAAGAAAAGGCACAGACCTAGAATTCTCCATGACGTGGAGAGATCCCGCTGAAGCTGAGAGCAATGGGGAATGACACAGGCAGGACTGGAACTACTGTCATGTACTAATCTGTGTAATTAGCTAACTGATCAGAGCATCTTTCACATTGCCCTGCAGTTTCTCCTGGGTTCTCTCTCATGCTCACAATAAAAATATGGATAAGAAAATCTTTGCTCATCTTTGGGAACATAAAGGACTAACTTTTATCTAGGCCAAGTCTTTTCCCATACTGAAGCTCAAACTTGATTTATTCATCACTAGACCATTGAACTCCAAAACAAACCAAGGGCTAAAAAAATCTTTGTAGTAAGTACTTTTGGAATACACTTCCCCTCTTCTCTCTCTCCCCTCCCTCCCCTTAAAATCAGGTAGAAGAATGCTTGCAGAGATCACACATTATTTACATGCAGTATTATTTTATGGAATTTTTCAAGGTGTTAATTGAAAGTTTTAATGAACGTTAATCATCTGTCATTTTCATGGGCAATCTCCGCTCTGCCATATGCTTAACTTTTACACCTGTACAGATTTTCCAACCAGTTCTTTTAAATTGTTTTACTTTTTCATTGTAGTATTAGTATTAATATTTAGGAAACAAGCCAGCTGCAACCAGGACTGCAATTGTCTGCAGTTTACTTACTACATGTAATTGCTAGCCCTGGTGAACTAGAGCAATACATCATCACTGTACTAGCACTAGTTTTGAAACATCTGTATTAATCCAGTACTTAAAGGAGATGCTGGACTGACACCCATGAAGACCAAAGTACTACACACCAGGTACAGCACTCATAACATCTGCATAAGCCTCCCAATATATTGTCCCAATTTTTGTCCCTTGCCTTTCTCCTCGCTCTCACTCTAGATCACCAGCGGTCACGTTTCAGTTCTGTTCTTTTTAAGTAACGTGGAGATTTGTTTCTGAAGGGATTGGACTGAGGAAGCACAAGCATGCAAGTTATGAGTTCTATTTTTGACTTGACTGCAAATATTCTGTGTGAACCAAGTCACCCTCAGCACACATGGCACACATTTAAAATGGACATACCTACCAGGATCCTCAGCTTTTACCCTTTTCAACAGGGCTCTCATCCCCTCTACTCCCCTCTAAAATAGGGCTCTCATCCCCTCTAAAATAGTCTGATCTTCAAAACAGGACTCTCTTTCTTGTACGTTTTAATCAGCAGTAATATAACAATAATATTTATCATTGAGATTTAGCATTAAAATAACAGAGATGAATGAATGCAGCTCTAAATCTTGTCTTTGCTTTTTCATCTGTCACTACAAAATGGTTTCAGTGCTAAGACAAATCAGCAAGATCAGAGCAGTGCCACTGTTGCAAAACAGGCAGAAGTGAGAAAATGGTGAAAAGCAAGTTTAGGTTTTTAAACTCGGGAACAAATAACAGGCAGGCCACTGTACATCTTGCTAATTGGGCTGAGGGTGAGACGCAACAGAGGTGAAGGAACAGCCTGGCAAGCCCCAACATGACTTCAAGCTTTACTAGCAATCACCAGAAAAGGGGTGGGGGGAATTTTGGTGTTATTCCTGGGAGAAACTTGTATGCGCACAGAAAACGTTACAGAAAAACAACAGAGAAGACTATTTCTGAATAGAGTCATGTCAGAGACCTCAGTATTTTAGATACGTAACAAAACACAGAATATAGACGATGCCTTGTCCACACTGGGAGGCAAAGAGTCCTGCTGGCTGAGCACGGCCGATTTCTGCAGCTCTTCTAAGAAAGGAAACAGGGAAGTAGGAGAGAAGGGTCTCTGCTCCCTGCCCTCCTGATGATACAAGCAACAAAGCAAAGACCAGTGGAAGGGGCCAGATTCAGAGCGCTGATGAGGAATACTCCTTTCAAAGGCACAGGTCTTCTGAGTCTGTCGAAGTGGCTGAGCAATGCCCGGTACAGAAATTTGTGCAAGTTTGCACCTTTCCTTCAATTAAGTTTTGGGGAAAATTATTCCTCTGATCATTTTACCTAAGCAGAAAGAACAATCTGATGGTGTTATCTTCACTAAATGTAGTTCAACGTTCCCAGTATTCCTCCGCTCCCAACTCTACTGTATGGAGAACAGGGATATAAGAGTCTCACCTTTTTTCTTTGGATATTATGCACCCCACGAAGCACCACAAGGTGAAAAGATCTTCTGTGTGGGAGGAACGCACAACCTGAGAGTCTTTGTGGCCCCTTTTAATCGTGTATGCCAGGAAGTTCCAGGGTTGCCAATACCCATTAACTTTTTCTATTGTCTTAGAATACCTGGCACTCTCCTTAAAGCCTCAACACTTGTGATCATATGAAAATCTCAGCTGCTTTTTTTAAAGTGCTGAATTTTACTGTTGTAGAGTTAAAGACCCTGAACTATAAAGGCTGAGAACCAAGGCTAATAAAAAGGAAATCAGAATCTATTACTTTTAAAACCCCATGATCCATGAGGGTTCTGACAGTAAACTTTTTAACACTATGGATGCACAGAAATACTATGCAAATGATTTTGGACAAAGGGCAGAGAGAACGCCAAGAGAACAAAGCGTACAACAGTATCAGCTAACTGGAAAGTCTGCCTTTCCTCTGATGAACTGAGTCAGAAGTAAAAACCCACAACCTTTCCACCTGTAAAATGGAATAACAATACAGTAGGCAACCCAGTGAACCCCCTTTAGAATCTATCCATTCAAACCACTGCTTCTATAATGTAATTATTAATAATGGTACCACAGTACCTGAGGAGTCTTGAATTGAAACCTGGTATAGAGGTACTCTGTTAGGCCAGATACTACCATGGAGGTACAGAGATTAGTACAGGAAAACTCTCCTTCTCTTACCATCCCTTCTGAGTCCAGCTAATGTACAATGCTCATTTTCTATGTACCCTAGTTCCTATTTAAACAGCTGTTCATTGAAGAAAGACTGTTTAAAATCATTTAGAAGGACAAAGCTACCTACTGCAAATATTAAACAAAACTGCCAGGAATTTCCTAGAAATTTCGCTAAACAGTAGGAAGTAAGTTTTTTATTTTCCACATCATAAGCCTAATCACGCTAACAAAACCCATGCTCATTGCACTATTGCACATTTTACAATATGAATTTAGATTGCTGAAAAGAAAAACAGATGGAGCAGAACTGCCGAATGCTCTGGAGATCCAGGTGTTGTACATGCAGCGCTGGGGCCTGAACTGGGATGGACTAAAGGGCATGTTCTACTCACTTTCCAGGAGCAGCTTCCAGAGTATCAAAAGTGGAAATTGATTTGTATTTTGCTCAAAAGCAAATGGTATTCATGAGAATAAAAGAAAATCTCAGAAGTTAGACTTAGATATAGCATATTGATGAATCTGAAAGGGGTATTTTGACATCTTGGTTTTTTGAGCACTGTTTATGTTCCTGTTCCGTTGATTTGCAATGGGGAAAAATAGGTTCTCACTCGTCTCAGGTGCTGACGTCCAACTAGTGAGGTGGACCAACAACGTAAGTGCCATATGCATGCGGCAGAGACCAAGCTAATGATCTTTGATGCATATATTAGTTTGGGGTTTATGCTGGAGCTTTCAGGGTACAGCAAGGAGGAAAGGGTGCAGCAGAGAAGTGCCAGGGCTGCAGCAAGAGCTGGGGAGGAGAGAGAACAGGAGAGAACAAGGAAGAAAAGCTCAAGATTCAAGGGAGATAATAAGAAAAAACTTCAGCACAAAGCTGAGGCGAAGCCTGGATCCTCAGCCTCATACCTGCTGTCTTTCTTTCCTGTCCCCGTCCCATGTATGCAACAGTAACACAAGCAACTAAGACAGAAAGGTGGCTTTGCTCCACTGGACATAAAGCCAGCATGCGACACATCCAATAACATTTGCTCTCAAGGCCAATACTGCCTCTACAACGATGACTCTTACTTTACACTACTACACTCTACATAGACTATTACTACACTACACGTAGATGAGGACTCCGCTGCACTAAATCTTATGTAAAAGAAAAAAAGAAATATTTTGCTTCTATGCATCAGACTTAAAAATCATGTACTGTCAATTGCTATGTAAGCAAAAGTAACAAGTAACAGCCACGGCATGCTGCAAAATACATGCATTTATAAACAAATTTACAATTCTCAATTCACTTGTGAAAAATTCTCATGAAAAACTGGTCATCTCTTTTGAAAAGAAGTCAATAAAATGTTTATATTTTAGATGTTACTCTACTGAGAGCTCGACAGTCAGTTTTGGACCAAAGGATAGCATGTTTTCCACTTTGCTTAGGTCACAGCAAAATCCTTCCTAACTCTCTATTGTATCTTCAGGGTGTGTATGTATGAATGCTGCCTAAAGGTAAACTTGAAGAACCAGTGGAAAAAGGTAAATATAAATAATCCTTAGGATTTTGAACTCATTTTATACCAACTATTTGCCTCCCGACTGTACTTTGCCAAAACATTGTCCTGTGTTAAGCCTATGATGGGAAAAAACATTTCAATCTTGCGTGATATCAAGACTTTTTTTTAAGTATTTTGATAAGCATTGGCTTTTCATCAAGTATTACAACATTTGCAAAAAAACTTGACATAGTAAGTCGCTTGATATCCTTCGTGTATATTGTGTATATTCAGGCTCAAGGAACCACTGTTGCCCACCGTGAGGCAGGCTCCTGAGACAAGGACATCCATACTAACAGGTTTTTGCAACCTGTACAACCTTGTAGCGCTTCCCTGAACAAGGAGAGGGATGAAAGGCTGACATTCCCTACGTCTTCCTGAAGATATATGGGGCCTGCTCCCCAAAGGAAATGGATCTGCAAAAGATGCCACAAGATCCTGGATTTTGCCTGTCTGGTGTTTTCATGCGCAGGGACTGGCAACTAGTAATATTTTTATGGTCCCCAAATTGGAAGACACTTCATAAAAATTATCTCTTCACAGATTCTGCACAAGGAAGATAATCCTTATACCTTCTTGACTCTACTGCTGCCATTTGGCCCCAAAAGAAACCCCGTTTTCTTGCAAGAGCATTTATTTCCCATAGGAATGTTCTCTATCAGCAGTGACAGGGTGCTGAAGGCATAAATCTAAGTAGATTTATGTATAGATTTAGTATAGAGGATTTTAAGGAGCACCATTTCTGCTATTTCTGTGCAATAGATGGGGAAACTGAGGCAGAGATGTGCTAAGGAACATGTCTGGGCCACCTGGTGGATCAGTGGCAAAGCTGAGATCAGACCAATCACCATGGTGTAATAGCAGCTAAGGAAAAGAGAAAGCAGAGGAGCTTCAACACTTCGGATGACAGGAAGAGAATTAATTTTCTGACGTGGTGTTTTGTTGACTCTTTTGTCTTGTCATGTACAGCAGAAATAATGTTCGTAGGATTAGAGTAAACTCACAGCAAACAACTCTTATGGTTATTAAGCATCTCAGCTTCAATTTGATGTTTCATCACCTGCCAACCTTCCACATCAAAAATGATTTTTGTGTGTATTTGAAAAAAAAAAAAATTACAAAGTATCAGCCCAGAATTTAAAACACTTCTTAAACATGTTAGAAAAGTAAATTTAAAATGTTGCCGAAGCTAAAAAGAGGAAAAAGCCTGTCCACTGCTCTTATGCAATAAATAATTTTCATCAGGGTCCTTATTATGCATTAGTTTTTATGGAGCGACAAAACACAACTGCATGCTATTGTTTAAACACATTTGCTGCATATGCCAGAACAGTAAAGGCTGGAAATATGTGTAAAGAATAATACACAAAATGTAGCTAAATGTATTCTATATTATGGATCCATAATACAGAATGCAAATGATTCTGACTAAGCATTCACAGGAGACGGTCTTTAGGGTGCATGCTGTGAATGTATATTATGAATAATGCATAAAACTTGGCTAAATCTTAATGAGTCCATTGACATCCTATGGGGTCCACAGGAGCCTCAGATCCCAAAGCATGTCAGTGGCATATTACCCTCCTCCCCTACTTCATTTAAAAAAACACTTTCTTAAAACAAAGGAAATTAAAACACAAAAGAAAAAACCCTTAGCTCTGATTTAACTCCCTTATGATTGCAAATGCAGAGACAGTCACGAAGTCCGACTCCTTCATCCCATGGTGCCTAGATGTTCCATGTTAAATCAGGGCACTGTATGGCATTTCTGTAGTGCTGCATCAGGTGTGGGACACAAGTTACTCCTCCTTCCCAAAGCAATATACGAAGGGGCTTCTCCACACACAGAGGCAAAAGGATAAGAGGTGACAACCATCCCTATTATATTTTGTTTCCATTTTCCTTCCCCAATTCCCAGATTCTTTAAGTGCGATAAGGAGACAGCAGAACATATGGGAAAAAAAGACATATAGTTCACTAGTTAGTCAGAGCTACTCCAAAGAAGTAAGTTCACATGCTAAAGGACATTGGCAATGAGCGCAGTCGTGAGGACAAAGAATCCGACCAAAGAGAAGTGCCTGGTATTTACAGCTTGTAAGTACAAAAACACAGCAAGAAAAAAATTTTCACCTCCTGAGTGAAACTGTAAGGTTGTACCACTCTATCTGAGTGTACAAGTATACCATATTCACTAGGAAAAAAAACTGTTGGCATCGAGCCCCAGCTCCACTTCAAAGTGTGAAGATAGTTTTTGTGTGTCATGCGCTTGGAAATAAATTAGTAGATTTTTCCTATAGTATAAATATGAAGAAAAATAACTGATTAGGTTCTTGTTTATTTAGGGTTATAAGTCTTCAAAACCATACAAATGGTAATTAATTAATTCTTGCAACACCCATGTGTGATGGTAAGTCTGTACGTCCTTAAACACAAGAAAACTGAGGAACAAAAGGTCAAGAGACTTACCCACCACACCAGAGCACTTCAGCGGCAGAGCGGGGCCGCAGCTCATGCTCTGCACGCTCTCCACCATGCACTCATCCACTACACTCAGGATGGCGAATGCCAGTCTGCTTAAGGACCACTTTTATGCTCATCCAGGCGACTGTGGGCCAAAGTCAATACAACCCTACGTGTGCAGGGCTGAAACCAACTGAATAAATCCCACCAGACCTGACCTGGCTCTGCCCTCTCTATTCCCACAGCACCTAAGTCAGTATACACACACACCCCCCTCCAAGCACGCTCACCGTTTGTCCAACATGGATGGCCTACTGGGCAGGACTCTTGTCCTCTCCCCACCAGACCCCACCGCTATGCCCAGCTAGACCTCACATGTAAAAACACTGTGCCCAGACTCATTGGAGCTGGCAAACCTGCTGAGCACTTTCCACCCCATCCACATTTCAGCACCTGAACCTGCCAGACTAGAGCAACAGGGAGCCCCAGGAACCCCTTATTTCCAGAGATCGAGCAAAGACAACGGCTTCCCCAACAGGAACTGCCCTCCCGCCCAAAGTAGGGGTCAGGGAGAGGAGAGGAGAAGAGGGCATGTGCCCGCAGGCTGGGCAGGAGGCAGGCTGTGAGGCAAGAGCTCCTCCATCCCTGAGGGCATCTGCACAGGCTGGAGGAGGAGGACAGGTTTGTGACAAATTTGATATAACCAAGTTTTGTACAAAAGAGCAGGAAAAAATAGCAACTGACAGGAAATTCAGAAACACAAGTATTTTTTAGGTTTTGTTAAAATCTTCCTTCTCCTCCCACATGAGCTTCCAATGGAAAATCAATACCAGGGAGGAAGAAACTATCTGGGTGTTCAGCAAGCATTTCTGATCTCAAAAAAATTTCTTTTTCAAAATCCAGCTTTTGTTTTCCTTGTTTCTACTTCTTACAACAACAACAACAAAAAACCCAAACATGATTTTTTGTATGTGAAAACATTCAACAAACAGATCCTTGAGGAAAGTAACTGATGAAAACAGTTCAACTGGATCTACGGCAGAATCTGGCATGAAATGTACACAGAGAGAGCAGGGACACACGCGTGCCGATATTCTGAGCGTAGCTGGCTGTGTATTCAGGCATGAATACACGATCCCATTTTACTCCATGACAATAGTCGTTTCTTTTAATGACAGGTGAAATTTTTGTGCAGTTACAAAATAAAACTAGCTCTTTTTTTTCTTGTTGATAGGTAAATTTGCCCCATATATGAAAACACATGTATTTACACACACACATATATATTCTAACCAAGAGCAAAGGCCAGGCTTTCACAGGAACAATACTGTCAAACTATTTTACCTTTCCAACCCATCCTGCTACTATTTATACTTACTGCTACAGATATCAGCAATTGTTTCCTTGCCTCCTCACCCCTCCCGGACACCATGAGAATAACAGAGAACGAAGTCTCTCAGTAGCACTTTCCTTCTCAGCAGGAAGCTCAAGCGTTTGCAATATCCATTTTGATACAAAACCTAAATTAGGCCTCTGGAAATAGGTAATGCATAAAAAAAAGCATTTTTGTGCCACAAGATTATTATTATAGGTTACTGTTAACCCTTGGGAGATGGAGGTGAGTCCTGAAGCTCCCCACTGGGTTGAGTATTTGCTGAGAAATCACAGGCACTACCTAAGCAGATATTTCAGGTGTGCTTCATGATAAAGAGAACGATCCTGTTGACCCGTCATATTCTGATAGCTAGTTTGAGTGCAAAAGCGTCGCCAGTTAAACAAAAAGCATCAGCACAGCACGCACATGCTGCAACCCTCTTGCACTAGGGGAAGATTTAAAAGGGGCTGGATACAAGGACAACTGTGAAATTACTAATGCAAAGATCAAACCAAAAAATCTGTACTATATTTGGGAACTACCTAAAACACATTCTGCCTCTTAGCTTCCTAAAATTCTTCCTTATTGTAAAGTTTCCACTGGGTCACATATTAGTGAAAAGAAATATATCGTTTGAAAAGGAAAAAAAAAATCCAAACCTTTAAACAATTTGTAGTTTTCAAGTTTCAAATCCCTGCAAATGAAAGTATCAGGGCTGGAAATCTGTGTGATTTATCCCAGCTTTGCAATTGTGAATCATAAAGTTATACAAATCATAAATGAACTTCTTTTCTTCAGAACCACAATCATCCCTGAAGTTAGGAGAACTGGTCCATAATTCAGATTCAGTGAACCACACACTACCTTGCACTAAAGCTATACCACCTCCTGTCGTGATACAAGTTGGCCCAGCATTACTCATTGCTTGACTTACTTCCTTAGCAAAACGAGCCATACCGCAAATTCAATCTGTTATCTGCCTACACGATTTAATTCAAGTTCAGCTTATCCTAAGCACTTCTTTTTCCTTCAAACATGCAGACTTCAAAGGGCTATAAACTGTGATCTTAAATGCAAAAGCAACTGCATGTCAGTAAGTTTTCCCTAAATTTAAATAAATATTTTAGTAAACTATGGTCGCTACTTGTTAAGCCTGAGAAAAACGGAGCCTTGCCATAGCCTGGAAGACAAATTGGATCTCAGAGCCTCACACATCCTCCCATTCAAATCCCCGTGCATTGTATACCTGTGGGAATACAAAGGAGAAGCATTCCAATGACTTTGTGTACTAGCAAGGCAGACTGAGGTTCTCCTAACAAATTTTAAGTTTTATAGCTCCTTCACTCAAGAAGCCACATACTTAGCAATCACTACACAACAAAGGGGAAGTCCCGTGGAATAGATATTGTTTCACAGACCGGTCCGACTATTGCACCAATGACCAGAGCACAAACCCTTGCACACGTACGTGGGCAACCATTCCCACAAACATCCTCCTATCAACCGTACAGTTCGCATGAGCTACAACTCACTACCAAAAATAAGGAGCTTTCCATTTGGCCTAGGGATTTGCCTACAGCCATGCAGAGGCACGGGGAAGAAAAGAAGGCAGAAGTCCTAGCTGCTACTTCTCCACTCTAGCCGTTAGATTTGGCATGGCTTTTCCTAGACAGTCCTCTCTGTTTTAGCTGTTCTGACATCTGCGCATTGCATTTGCCCTGTTGTGCAAGAATGACTATTTCCTAAGAGATAAACAGAGATCACCAAGCTCACAATGCCTGACACAAACAGAATTCAGATTCAAGCTTCCCTAGGTAGCCTAGACCCTACCCTTTTCACTTGCAAATGTAAAGTGAGCCCTGCAAGATCCAAAGGGAAAAAGAAGGAAATCATCTTAATAAAGGAATGGGAATGAAAAATATCCCTTGCTCTTGCAAGCATCTTTTTTAAAAACAGCTATTTGAATCATCCCTGCTTATAGACAGCCCCACTTCTTCAGCAATGGAAAAGCAATACAAGTTTTTTGTCATTTGATCCCCCCAAACATTTTGTAATTTAATGTGAGCAGGCTCCTCACTGAGCTCTCAGACAAAAGTTTGCCCACATGCCTGTTAAAGTACGTACCTGATTTTGCCTTTGTCTGCTAAGTTCCTTTTGCGGCTGCATTCCCACGAAAATGTTTCTATACCCACTTTCCCCTGTCGTTTCTACAGTCTGCTCAGAGGTGGATTCATTGCTGTTTTTCGGCAGTTACATTTCTTCCTCAATTGATGCTTCTTTTTATTTATTCCAAAGTTTCCAGTGTAAAACAAACAGGAATACCACCTTTCTAAAATTACTACTATCCCACTGCCCTCCAATGTAACATTAACAAGAGGCAATATTCTCCAAAGCTATGAAGCACATACTGCCCTAAATTACATTGCAGTTGCTGCCCTGAGCTCACACATTTTTGAATAGGAAGGCTCCCAGGGATCTCTCTCTCCGTTCTGACTGCATTTACTGCTTTAAAATATTTTTAACCCAGACACTGAAGTGCCAGCCTAGCAGCCCTTCATGCTAATCCTAGCCTGGGTGGCTGTTCTTAAGGGAAAGCATTCAAAAATTGTAGCAGTGCATCAACTTTGACCCTTTTCACTTAAAACATGAGACTTTTTTTTTTTAAGGGAAAAAAAATTAGATTCCAGAGGGAATCACTGAACTCTGACCTGCTTAAAATTAGTTTTGTTTTAGTGCCTGTGTGGTGACTCAACAGGCCAATTTTCCAGACACTTAAGACTTCTCTGCTCCTGAAGATTCCAGTTCAAGTCCTGGACTCGCTGCCTGGGGTCGGATCAGAACACTTTGTTCCATGGCTTCAAGCAGTGAATTCCCAGATCGCCGTACCCTTGCCAGATGCTGGCATGCTTGGTAATAATTAGGGCTGTAACCAAGCTAATTATATATTTTTTTTTAATCTGTGAAGAGTTTTGCTCGCAATACATATGTTAGACTGAAAGAATTTCCCTTCAAAATTCAGCAGTCGAGAAATGTTTATATGGCTCTGATAAACATTTCATGATAAGCTGGATTCTTTCGGGGGGGAGGGGGAAGATGTGTACTTTGGTCTTAACAGTGCAGCAAATAATTCTCAAATAGGGTCTGGCTGAGTGTATGTGTCTCACTGGGAGTAACTGATTTGATTTTTTTTAATCTGTCACAGGCATTATGAACACTAAATGAGTCACCATAGACTCCTATGCTGCAAAAAATAGCATCACAACGCTTCATTTGCTCTTCAACAGGACTTCAAGTGTAGTGCCTGGTATCAAAAAGCCTTGTCAGATAACAAATTAAAAAATCCCAGGAAATGAAACCTCAACACAGTCTCGGACCAAATTATTTCCTGCAGAAGGTTAACACTGCCCAGCAAAGCAAAGCTCATCTAGGAGCAATAATTTTCCTCAATCTGAACAGAAATATTCTATTTAATCTTATCATTAATGCTATTGCATATATTTCATATCTTTCATTAAAGGATCTCAAACGATTTAACAAACAGCCTCAGAAATCTCCTGTAAAGTGAGAGAGTACTATTATCTCCATTTATAAGTAGCGAGGAATTAAAGCAAAAAAGATGCTAAGAAACTTTGGCCACAAGGCAATAAAGAGCCAGACCCAGAAACAGAACCTAGGTGCTGGTCCATATTAAATGGCATCTGTTACATTTCCATCCCTGTTTCACAGTGATTATGGAAAGAAAAGCTTTGCCAACGTCTATAATCACTTATTTGACAGCTGCTAACCCAACGAACACGAAGGCAATTTATACACAGTGCCCTAATCTTACTGAATTTGATCATATATGAACACAGCACTAGTACTTGTTCCAATGTAATTCTGGGTTTTTCTTAGAAAGAACGTAGCTTTCTTCCTTTTTCGGAAAGAAAATGAGCCACTAAAAGACAGAGTTTTAACACGCAGTCATCAATATGCTGTTCTTACAAATACAAAAAATGTAAAACAGTAATAACACAAACAATGATGCACACTGTTCTGTCTCAACAAAATGACTCTGCTCCTTCAAACTACACAAGAAACCTCCCAAGACAGACAGGCCTGGCCTTACACCCTAAGAGACACCGGTCAGGACAACTAAAGGGAAAGGAAATTCTGTGACAACAGAAAATGACACCGCTTTATGAGCATCCTCCAAGTATTTAACCTCAAGATCTGCATGCCTCTGGTGATCACAGCTGCCACAGGACCCTGAAAATATCCAGCTAGGTTAAAAGTTGTGAGCCTGCTTCACTAGAAGCCAACCTGCTGAGCCATATTAAACAGCACTGTCTAATGTAAAGAAGTAACTAGTGCATGGTGGTCCATGGTAGATGGCTGACAGCATGCTTTCTTTGGCTGAGAAAACCTACCAAAGAACCACCAGAGCATCTCCACCATTGAGCCTGAACATGAGTATGCTATTACGAATTACCACCATGCCTTCTCAGAGGAGAACTGTCACTGGATTGAAACAATGTAAGCTAACTAGGTTATTCATCACCTGCAAAAAATTATGCTGCTCAGAGCTTTTTGTACACAATGGTGAAGGTGAAGGCGGCTTTCTTCACCGCCTACGCAGCCTGGGCTCAACTCTGCAAAACAAATTTGAGCCGCAGTCAGACTCGATGTCAGACTTTTGCCAGCTGAGCTCCCTCTCACTTCCTCAGTTTCAGGTCATCTGAATACCTTGACAACCTGTGAGGATAAATCAAGCACAGAAGGTGTTTAGGAACTAAACATACACGTCAGGTGTTTCTATAAAACCTACACAAAGTTATATCAAAGTATCCCAAATTCCAAATCCTTAACAAGTGTACGACACATTTTGGAAATGGCAGGCAGTGACTTAAAATACAGCTGCACAGGTTATAAAAAATAAAAGGAGATGGAGTAAATCTGGGAGGAAACGGGGAGAATGCACATGCTGACACTTTTTCCCCTGGAGGTCAGATCAGCTGCATGAAGTTTCCACCCACTGGGCTCACCTGAACAGCGTCCGCTCTTTGAGTAGCTCTGATGCTACGCGTTACACCATGTAGCAACACATTAATACCGGCAATCACTGATCTCTTGATCTCCAGGCCAGAAAGGACTGTTAGGACCTGCCAGCCAGGCCTCCTGCCCAGCACAAGAACCTCACCCAGCAATTCCCGCACCAACCCTGTAACTTCTGGTACAGCACAAATGGATGGCCAGAGCCCACACAAAGCCCCTGCTGGAATCAAGGCCCTGGTCCTCATCTTGCATTGAGAGCGTTTGTAACCAAAGACGTTTTTGCTTCCAGGCTGCCTGTCCTCTCTCAGCCACACCAGCTCAGCACCGACGTGCCAGCAGCCTGGTGAAGAGACCATGGCCGTAAACCATTCCCACCGATGACACCTG
The DNA here is from genome assembly GCA_013401315.1 of Balaeniceps rex. Taxonomy (NCBI): domain Eukaryota; kingdom Metazoa; phylum Chordata; class Aves; order Pelecaniformes; family Balaenicipitidae; genus Balaeniceps; species Balaeniceps rex. The sequence continues at coordinate 115,358 of VYZW01046799.1, forward strand.
GTTCTGTTGCCAGATACATTGCACTGTACGTTATATGAAAACTGTTCATGTTACTGATTGTTTTTTAAGAAATTATTTACACTGGCTCTTTGGTCTTTCTCACCACTAGCAAAAATAAAGCTCTAATTCGGCAAAGGGCTTAAAGCACGTGCCAAATTTTAAGCACTGAAGGAGGCCCGCTGGCTACGGTGGGACTAAACTGCTTAAAGTCAAGCACATTTGTAACCACGTCAGGGCCAAAATCCCCGCACAGCCATTCAAAATGCATCCAAGGCTTGCGCTTTGCTTCTGGAAACTTTATTCTCACTTTACATATAGTCAAAACCTGACAAGAGCTCACTGTCGGATTATGCAGGAAATCTGCAAGTTTCACCAAGGTGTGATCTTATGCTTTTTCACACATTATTGTATCATGCCGCGCCAGAACACTAACGTATGCACAGTTCTAAAATAGCTTGCATTATTACAGCCCAGCACGGAGAACGGCGCTGAAAAGCCAACACGCAGACCTCCAGAGATTTGCTCCTCAGTCACTTGCAAACTGATATGGGGTCACAATTGCCTTTCTCACCAAGGGGAAAAAAAATTAAAAAAAAAAAGAAGAAACAAAACAAACCAGACTCGGCATTCCAAACCCTTTTTCCCCCCATTTCTCTCTCTTTTAAATGAAACTGTCAATTGTCAGATTTGTCTTTGGTCATGTCGGGGTGGAAGAATAGGATTTAATAACATTTAACTGACTTGCTATCAAGAAGGAAACATATTTTTCTTCTCTCAAATTTGAAACCGACACTTCCTTTTTTTTTTCTGTTGGCCTACTTTCTTTTAAGTTGCTTTTCAATTATTTATGAAAATGCAATAATGCATTACTTTGCTGTGCAAATGTTTAGAAGAAGGAGATAGTGTCTTTCAAATGAAAAAAAACCCATATGTGGTTATATAGGGGATTCTTTAAAAGCGCTTTGCAGGTGATACTTTACAAAAAACAATATACTATCATTTGCCCCCCCCCCCCATCCCCATTTTCTTTAAACTGTGTGTTTGAGTCAATAAAAAGAAGTCCACAGCTCCACAGAAACACCCCACTCATTGCTCTCCAAAGCTGGAGCTGTAACAAACAAACAAAAGCTCTACACGGGAAACTGTACAAGGGGCTGAACCAAAACCTATTAAGACACTGAAGAGACTCCACACCTTCTGAACAGCAAAAAGAGGGTAAAATCTTGTCCCACTAAATAAAGGAAACGAATAGCAAAACTCTCAATGTTTCACTCAGATTTTTTGAAAAGTTTTTTTTTTTTCTTAAACAGCTGGATTTGGAAACAGCTGTGTTCCCCAGCCCATCAAACACCAGTGAACACTGGCTGCTGAACTTCTTTCCCCAATTTTCAAAATCCCATGTGGATGCACGCTCGAGTGGCCATAGCTTCTGAAGGCTCACCACCTCAGGGTTTTAGCATCAACAGACTAAAACAAATAGGAAAGTCTGCCCTGACAGTAGCGGGTACAAAACCATAACGCTTACCTCCCATGTCTTAAGCTCCACTCTTACACGGGCAACTTTGGTCTAGTGAGATGAGTCGTCCCTATTACAGTCAATGGTGATATGGAAGTTCTTGCTCTGCAATACTTTCTACAGAAGCCTCTCTCTCTGTATCGACAGAAGGAAGCGAAGAAGGATCAGCTTCACTAGGTTAAAGCTAGCCTTTGGATGTAAACTATAAACAAAGATCCTATATACATTCACATTATTGACCTAGTATCAACCAGGAAAAAAAAGACCAGAAAGTATCATAAAATGAACAGAGATGTACTTAACAGCAACATAACACAAACTGAAATATAATCAGAAAAAGGCAACACACTAGAACAACCCAAAAGGTGCACAGATAGGTTTTGGCACCTCCATCCATGAAGGCTTTCAAGCCTCAACTAGACAAAACCATGGCTGACCTGATCTGCTGCTAGCACTGGTCCTGCCCCATGCAGGTGGCCTCACCACATGACCACCTGAGGTCCAACCTGACCAACATCCCTGGTGCTATGAAAGAAAACAAAACTGTACAAGGACTTAGAAAAGCCAATCTCTGCTACTATTAACCATTTAAAATGCCCTCAATATCATTCTTTAAAACTGGAATCCACATAAATCCTGCAGTCTCTGGAGCTCCTGGAAGACACCTCTCACACTCACTTGTCCCTGCAGGGTTTCAGAACAGACAAGTAACATTTAACAACGCGAACAATTTAGGAAATCAACTCTTTTCTTTTTTCCCTTCATTAGAGTGACTTAGGCACCTAAATCACCTTGCAGGTCAACAGGGCACTGTCTGTGCTACCTTCAAAAATGGGACTTTGACTGCACAACACTGCACTTATGCAAACACTCATGTTTTGCTGAATTTAAATGAACTAAGCCACATTCCTAAAGTTAAGCCTATACGCAAATATTGTTCTTGATCAGGGCCGTAAACCACACCTCTACAACTCACACGCCATATTCTGAGTTAATTAGAAATGGGTAGTGAAAACACAGAGACATTTCTAAGTACTTTAGGCTTAGAAGGAGCAAAACTTACAGTGTTGAGATAAAAATAATTATATAAAGCTGTATATAAGAAAATGTTTTCCTTTTTCTCATACATAAAACCACAGAATTTAAAACTAAGCAAAGCAAGAAGAAAAATCTTGCATTCTAAAAACTTTACACTATTGTGCAACAGCATTTTTCTTCCATGTAGCCTCTTACTGCTACTTCTTTATGCTGTATTTGTGTGCATTGCAGAGGTGCTTGGGTATAGAACTGCTGCTGCTATTCATGCCGCTGTATCCACTTTACCTCCAATATACCTTTAAGGATTAGAATCTCTTGGTTTCTCCATTTTCTACCACATTTCAGCTTGTTACTTCTCACTAGGAGCCACTTTCTGTACCAACACAATGCATTAGTTATTAAAAGAACAGTGGGACATGTAGTAGAAGGTGCAAAACTCTGTCTTACTTCCCTCCCCACCATTACTCCTCATAAAAACGCACGTATTGCCATCATTAGCATAATGTCTTATATAAAGCAAGATATTGGTCTAATGGCATTTTGCGACTGAAGGAGGAGGTAAGCATCCACGTAAAGTTCCTAAGCGTGCATTTTAAACGTGTTAGCAACCTACTACACGCGTGCTTACAGAATCACATCCGCAAGTGTTTTACTGAGCGGGCCCCGAATGCATGCAGACCTGATTCCCCTCCTCACCCTGGGAGGGGCTGCCCACAGAACACACCCCGGGTCACGCCGGGGATGCACCGCACGCATTTTTACGGTGCTGCTCTCCTCTACAGCACTTCCCTGGCAGAGAGAGGCCTTTAGTTTCCAGAACTGTCAATTGCCTTTCAGAAGCACTAAATTCACACATACATATTTGTACACATTCATCAGCATGTACTCATTTGTAATCTCTCATGAGAATTAATATTATTCCTCTACAGTCGCAAAACTTCCATCATCCCATGCAAACTGCTACTTACCCGCGGCAACCCTGTTTATAGGAATGCCTCATTATATATAATTTCAGGTTTCAAATGGAAACTGTTTTACAGAAGTGACAAGTACTTCAGTATTTCTACTCCAGCTCTGTCTTTCCTGACTATCGGCAGGAGGCACAAAACCGATCTCAGCAACAAGTTTCACCAAGAACTAAAAAGCTCACCCTACGTGTGCGCATACTGACCGAGTAATCTATGCATGACTTGCAAACCTGAACTAATTAATTGTCCTACATTTGTTAATCTCAACCACAACGCACTTAATGCACCATGGTGCCGCTAAACAAACTCACATTCCCAGGAATAGGAACGAATCATTTCGTTTTCTCAGAATCAGACTGTCCTGCTTCTGGCGGCCGCCTGCATACAATTAAAAATATAAAATAAATCTGAAGCACAGCAAAGAGCACAGTATCTCCTACTAAACACACTCTTCTTCCAGATTTGAATTCGTAAAGCAGAATATTGCATTAGCACATTCACTTTTCTGTGACTGCATACACTGCTTATATATTTTGCATACCCTTCCTAACAGATGCATTCAATTTATTATTAAACGGAAGGGTTATTGACACATATATTGCATTTCTTGTTATTATTTATGCATTTGCCTATATTCTAGCACGAGAAGCATGATCTTTAATACCATGGCACAAGGAGCAATCTAATTTCAGTGAAAACACAGTTGTGTGTTACTGGATGCACCCATAAGAATGTACACGAAAAGCCACGGCTGCCTTTGCCTGGGAACCTCAGGCTCCTTCCAGAGTCAGTGGAGAAGGAGAGACTCCACCACAGTGTGATCTGGTGGATGAATCACTGTTACAGAATAGGTATTTTCTCTGTGTTTGTAAAGAATTCTTTCATAGAGAAGTCAGTATCTGCCTTTAATTCAGTCTGCTCTGAAATCACTTGAAAACCATTCATTTTCCAATTTGCTTCTCTTCTCTAATGGTTCCTGAATTTTTCTCAGTGTAAACCCGATCCGTTAGGACTAATCTCCTGCTAGAAGGCTGGTTGTGACATTAAAATGGTGTTCCCAGCTGAGAAAAGCAACTCTTCAATTCACTGACAAGGCACTGACTTAGGCATAAAACAGGTACTTTGCTTTCTTTTTTTAAAATGGACTGTAAAATTAACTTTTAGATCCTTATTAAGTAAATATTTAATTGGTTAGCTGAGGATTACAACTGCATCCCCCAACCCTTTTCATTACACTGAAAGCTTACTCATACACAAGGATTTTATAGCAGTGTAAAAGGTAGACTCCATAATCCTAGTTTAGAAATTGAACCAGTTTAATTAAACATATCTTTAGACCGACTGCTACAAAACACATGGGACTCAGTCGAATTTAAACCTGTTGTATTCACTTACCCCATATAGAAACTGAAGATACCACAAACCATATTTACATCAGTTTCAGAGCCAGCTCAACGCTTCTGAGCAGAGCAAGCTTAACTGAATTTTGTCCCCTCTCCTCAAAAATGTGGGCAAAGCAACTTCTTAGAGCAGGAGGAGCCCTTACTGTCCAGCTATGAGGAGGCAACTTCACCCTATCCCACCAGTTCTTTGCTGTACTAGCCAACCTTCTACCCTGCCTAAGCCAAAAGCCAGTGCTGAAAATCTGCATTTAAGTTAAATTAAGTACATTAACATCACTGCCACTAAGAGCAGGACCTTAAATACAATTTTACTAATACTCCAGCATACCTTAAGCATCATCCTAGGCTTTGACTAGCAAAAGGCAAGTACCCTACGTAGCAAATCTAAGCCTACTGAACAAGACATCAGCTTTCCCAAGACCTTTTAGACTCATTTCAAGTAAAACCTGGACCACCCTGCCAGGGACCAGGAGACTACAATGGAAGACACTCCTCTACGGGATGTGGTTTTATTTGGATTGTGTTCTGTAAAACTACGCTCCTTGCAGAAGGTACAAAATGTCATCAAATTGCACTGGCCAGTTGAGCCTGCTCAGTTTCCCTCGGGACATTCTCACAAACAAAAAAGATGGGTTTAAGTGTTCACTGTCCTTTATCAGACTAGTACAGTATTAATACAGTACAGACTCTCCCATGTATTTTAACTATAATCATTCAAAGGATCAAATACTTGTACATAAATGTATATTTAAATAGTGTGAGATTTGTTTCTTGAGGAGATTTTGCACTATTGAAGAATACTATCCTTATAAAATAACTCTGACCTGCAATTTTCAGGCAATTCATTTCCTTGAAATATAGGTAAATACTCTTTTTTTAAACAATAATCACAGAATACACTTTAGCTTTGTCACCAGGATTTCTTTTTATTTAAAAGAACAACAGGAAATGGGGGGGGAAGATTTCTGTTAAAGGACAATTCACTGAAGGGTCTTTTAGCCAGCAATTGTCAGCACTGCTCAGGGCCAATGGATCAAATTTAACTCTAAAAAGTGCTGATGGTTGTATGAGTCCTCACAGTAGGAGCTGGCACTCTGGGCCACTCAAGTTCAATTTTTGGTGTTACCACGGGGTGTAGGAACTGGGATCTTGGTGAGCAAAGATTTGCTCCGTATTTGATGCACTGGGTAAAGTGGCATTCTTAAAATCACCAGCCTCCCAAGCAGCTAGTAAGCCAGCAGGAGGTTAGTAGGAAGAGAAAGTAATTGTCCTTTGTGCCTCTGAAAATAGCCAATATTAAAGGATCCTCTTATGTATTACCCGAGTTTCAATCTACGCTTGCAGCTCAAAGGAAAAGAGAGAGGCTGGAGAAGACAGAAAATAAAACTGTCAGAAATATTAGAGGAGACCCTCCTCAAGCTGTCATGAAGCATACGGTCTCCTCACCTAGAAATGTGTGCAACTAGAAAGGAAGTGTGCTCTGTAAGCAACAAAAACTTGTTTGGATAATGCGCTTTACTTATACAGAACATACTGTGTATGTGCCCGTGCCTGTGTGTATTCACCACGTGCTTGAAGAGGCCGGAGACATGGGGAAAGGTACTGGAAGAATGACCATCTTACACTTATCTAGGATGTCCATCAGTGGAGCAAGCAGCATGTGGACTCGAGCTGCTTTAACAGACTGTAGTACACCAGTCATTGGAAATCTGCTTTCCCTGTAGCCTCTGCTCTCCACACAATGCCCAAAGAAGGTGTAACTGTAGCATAACTAGCAGTAGGATGTGAATCTGATGTTTTGCTCTTGACCTGAATGTTCTTCTCTGTTACTAAATTTCACAAAGGGAAACAGATCTGGCTTCAACTTCCGCTAGTCCTACAGGTCGGTCACAAATCCGAAAGGGAATTTTCCTAATTGGGTCTGAGTGCACCATGAAGAAGAAAACTCCCCAAAGCCCCCAACACTTCAGTGCCACCGGAGCAGAGTTCATTCTTGTTTCAGGCTTCAATTCGTACGCTGTCTAAACCAAATTTGGATCTGAACTTGACTACATAATAATATATAATGAGTGATAAATTGGACCATCTCTAATGTCCTGAAGAAATGGAGAATATAAACAAAACAGATTATAAAAAAATGAGTTTACAGTACAGGAGACTTTAAGGCTTTACAAGGGCCACTCCCAGGGTTTAGGGCCCAGTTGCCCACTTCCTCACCAGCAACGCTCCCGCCGCCTTCAGCGTGAGCACGGCTCTGCCCGTTCAGGGGACGTGCAAGGATCCTTATGTAGAAAACGGGAAAAAAAACTTCTTTGCTAATAGGAAAAAAATCCTTATAATAATACTAATCTATTTATAATGGTCAAAAAAATATGACAGCTTACAACAGCGTCACAGCAGTGCTTTGGCAATATTTTAGCATACTGTTGTATTTTTAGAAGGACTGTTCATTTACTTTCTCCTAAACGCTGGAATTCTTATTTTTCAACAAACGCTCTATTTTTTGGTGTATCCATATGCCAACATCACAGTGTTTTATACCAGGGTAAGTACGAACTGCAGGCAGAAACAAAGCTCCTGTATACACGTTGCATTACAGCAGCACTGTCAGAGATGCCAAGTCTCAATCTCCTCCCATGGTTTATGCAGCGATAGTTAGCTACGCCACTTACAAACCTTGGAACACAGTGGTACGTTTTTATGACGAGTAACAGAAAACTGCTGTTTCTTCATCCTGAACACTGAGGAACTATCCCATTGTAAACAATACATCTGACAGTTTAATGATATTGCTCAGCCTAACTGGTTCTGGCAAGCAGCACGTAAGATAAAGGTGCAGCAAGATGTATGTTTAAGCACTTTTATATTTCCTCAGCACAGAGACCTCAGAAGGGTACCTTACCATTTCAAAATTCATTAGCAAGCTACCTGCATACTTAAGCAAAAAACAGCAAGCTCTCTGTTAACTCTCACCTGGGACTATGAGATCATGACAACAGGACAATCACAGTCCCTAAGAACCTCTACAGCTGGAGCTCCGACACGTACAGACAAAATTCACATGCTTTTATTTTCTTTCTAAAAGGCATGTATTAGCTTCCATTGCTTACAAAAACTTATACTAGGCTAAATTAAATCCATGTGCACCCACATGTTAACTGAATTAACTCGAAGCAGTCAATGCATCTCAAATGTCCATCTGTTTACATAAGACACTTGCAGCTTTCAAGTCTTGTACTCCTTATAGCGTAACTCTCAACCAAAACAGTTTAAGTTCAACCAGAAAGCTCTGCTGTGAGATTTCCATGCATAATGGCCATGTGTTTATTGGGTTCTCATGTTCAAATCATGTCAGAACAGACATGCTATCCATTCGCAAAATGCAACACATCGATGCCAGCCTCTCTTCAGATGGAGAAGCCTTGTAAAACAAAGCTGGCTATAACCTTGCCAGATATTATAACTAAATAAAAAAAAATCTCCACTTGCAATCTCAGTTTAATAGTTGTAAATAGTGTATTTTGCAGCATGAAGAATTCGTTTCTGAGGCAATAATGTATTTCCCAGTGCTGGGAAGGATTAAGAGGATATAAAAATAGCGGCAGATACAAGTAGCTGTTCTCAGGTAAGTTTCAGGTGATAAAATATTTTCATGAAGAACTTTGTACTAGCTCCTCATATATAAGAAGTTGCTTTTTAATCTGAGTGGGTCACTTCAGCAAGGCTGTGGACAGCTAGCCATATTTAAATTGGGAGGAGAAAAGCCAAGACATTATCTTACAGTTCCACAGCTGGAATCAAAACTTCCTTTTTTAATTTGAACTAAAGTTAATACTCCTTTCTTTGACAGAGATGGAGCAAAATGCATCTCTATTAAAAAAAAAACCCAAAACATTTCCTCTCTAATTTTAGGCTATTGCTGGCTTTCCTTTTACAAGAGTTAAGCGGTAGCAACGATAACAAAAACTACCTGTACCAGTGCGTGATACTAGCCTCTCAAAGAAAATAGTTCTCATCAGACGCCGTCCTCCTGGACGCCCTACTGTACGGTTGTTGTTGTTGTTGATGATCACAATGTTGAACGCCTACAAATCTCCCACGTGCCTATTTCGTTGGCCTGCTGGTTAAAAAAAAAAAAAAAAAAAAAAAACAGGNAAAAAAAAAGCTAGAGGCCATTATTCATGAGCAGTAAGAAAACAAATCACTCTTAGACCTACTCCTCTTGCAGATTCCCACACTTATTACCCAAAATCCCACAGCTTGCTATTGGTTCTACCCTTGACCAAAGTACAGGGCTGAGGCAGCATGCCATCCCCAGGGAAAAGCCGATCACGTTCCTCCCGGCAAGCGGCTCCGGTTATTCTAGGATCGCAGTCGGGCTGGAATAAAGTCCCTTAACTTTTCTGAAAAGGCAGAGCTCGCTCCCACCACCAGCGCCTGGGCCAGCCCGACTGGGGGGCGGCAGGGACGAGCGCGGCCGCGCTCCGCACCCTGACCGGGAAATCGTTTTTCTCCCTGACCCGCTTTCTTTTTGAGGGGAAAGCAGCCGAAAACGAGTGGAACGGAGAGCCTTCAGCCTCTTCCACGGAGTCACCCTCCTGCTCCGGCAGAAGCGAGGGACGTGCCTCGCAGAAATATGCAGCCTCGTCCCGCTGTCCCCCTCCCCGGGTGCCCCCCCGGTGCCGGTGCCCGCCGGTGCCCCCCACTCCCCGCGGCCGCAGCGCCCC
>VYZW01046802.1:869-24139 GCA_013401315.1 Balaeniceps rex
GTCTATCCTTGGTAATTTTGTATTAGCACTGCCAGTACTGGTTATTTTTTACTTAAACTAAAACCCAGAAAAACAAATCCCAGTTCTAATTAAGCCAATGGGAATTCAGCCATAGAATTACTTAACCTGTGAGTAAGTCTGAAGTTTATTGTTAACCTTATTTGTGTTGGAGCTGATAACAGCCCATATGCATCAGCAGGGGCACTGTTCCTGGTAAGTAACAGCTGAAGGGGGATAATTTTCTGCGGACTACATGTTTACAGAAATACAGCTCCTGACTAGAGCTGGACCTCCTCCTGACTAACACCCTGCACCAATTACCTTTGATCCAAAGCTAGTTTTCTGGGAGAGTAAGTTCACTTGGATAGTCAAAGGCTACATCATGCCAGTCTGTCTCAGTGCCAGAAAACGTTCCCATTCATCTTAAATTTACTAGGATAGACTAGGTATAAAGTCATGTTCTCTGTTTTAGGACTTAAACCTGAAACATGAAAAAATCAGGGAGGAAAACTAAGAGGTCAACACAACTGGATCAAAACTGAAGGGAATGATCACTCTGTGGTCAAAATCTTTCTGAATTTAACAAGTTTCAAGTCTCATCTCCTCTTCTGTCCTACAGGGAAGAGGGGAAGAGCTCCGAACCAGTATTCAAACCCAGGCCCAAGGAGTTTTGCTTCTGCTGCTGGGACATCAAACCACAGTCATCAATCCAGCAGTTAAACCTCATTCTCCTCAGTGATGACAATGGTTTCAATGGAGTTATCAGGCAGTGGAAGGGTATTTAGCTGGGTTAAACACATGTCATTAATTCCGAATACCCACTGGCTAGGTAATAAACATGAACTTTTTGTGTATGCTATATGCTTTTTGCATTAGGGGGTTTGGTACACGACTGGTCAAGGTGGCATTTTATGCAGCCTTCAGCAAATAATAAGGGCTGCTCTTTCTCTTTGTGTTTTCTAAACTTGCCATTTATGTAAACGCTAGAATTACTTCGTTTATTTATGATATTTTTTTAACACTAGACAGCAGTGAAAATATTCTAGTTGTTAATCGCCTTTGTTTTCCTGTTTCTCTTTACAACTTCCTTCTAGAGCAGATCGGTACCTCTGCTGCTGTATTTCTGCTCACGTTGCACAGCACCTGACAGGTGAAGCATGTTACCTACACAAGGAAATAAGACCAGGTTTTTTCCTCCACCCACACATCAAAACAAAAGTCACAGAATAGGTCAAATGTAATTACAGTTTGTATGACATGGTTTCATTCTTCAAACATTTCAGTTTGTTAGTTGTCAATTTAGACTCAACAGAAAATAATAAGGTTTCTGATATTCAAAGACACTCTGATACTATCTATAACAATTGAGTTTGGCATTTTCAGTGACTAATCGTATCCACATTCTATCTGAATCACTTTTTGTAATAAATATTTTTGTATGAGAAGTAGAGAGACACAAAAAGTGGATCCCTTATGGCAAAGTGGTATGGATTTTAGAAGGAAAATGTACTTAATTGGTTTAGTATCATTTTAGTATTTTTGTGTTACTAAAAATATGTCTCAGTCATAAAGATAGAAAGGATAATGGGGTCTAGTTCTTTTCTTTGAGAGATCTCTTCGTTATTGGCATCAGTACACAGAGTTGCTGAGTCAGTTGGCCATGGTCACCCAAATTCATGCATGTTGATGGCCTAATGCAACTGTGTGGTAAAATGGACTTTTTCAAACATTCTTCCCTGAACTTCAAGCTATAGCATTTTTGCCTCACCTTTGCACAAGCTTAAAGCAGACACATGGTCTGTTATGCATCAGCCAAAATATGGTAACTCAGCAACCTGAGTGGTACATGACAACCCCCCAAAACCCCAAAAAAACCCAAATCCTCTTCTCTCTAGTATTCCCTTTAACTAAACAAAATTGTTTGTCTTTAAATATTCAATGTTATGGAAAGTCAAAAAATAAGTTGACAAAGAGGAACCAAGTTCCAAATTAATGAGTCTGCTAAAAGGAAGAGAATTTTGGTCCACTGTAAAAGAGATAAATACACAGGGAAACGTATGAATAAAATGTAGTATGTAACTTCTGCCTTTCTAATTCCATTAGCTGTGTTTCCACTTTCAAAAATGATAACAAAACTTTGTTTTGCCCTGATATAGTTAGCATAGCAAAAGCCTAGTAAAGACAAGGCAGTGATAGCTTTTTATGCAGTGCAGCAAACCTGAGGTCAGTCCATGGTGCATAATTTAAGGCTGACCCCGAACACATCCTGTGAACCACCCCTCATACCTTGTACTCAGTGGGATTTAGCTAATTATCTCTACGACTTGTAAAAAGACAGAGTCTTGTTCTGTTACGGGAAGGATTTAATGGTCAGCTTAAAAGGCCTGAAACCCTCTCATCCATCCTACTTCCTCAGCACAGCTTTGTTCAGGCTAGGTTCTGCAGGCAAATACTCTGACCCAGTGCAATAAATCTTACAGCGAGAACCTTAGCTTTGCCATTTCTACACTTCCCATCTCAACTGCCACTTGGTTAAAGTGTTTGCAAAAAAGCCTTCAAGGAAAAATATCTTTGCAAAGCTCTTCCTGAGGGTTTTATTTCCAAATAAGGTTATTTAAGCACTGTTTTTCTTCTGTCTAGCACAGTCCTACTTCCTAATGTCAGAAATCCCTTTGGTGGAGCAAGAATGGTGCTGGCTGTCAGCTCGGTGGATTTTACTGTCTTGTCACATCAGAGATAATCCTATTATTTCTTCCTTGAACTCACTTCATTAGGATAAAGAAAATGAAAAGGTATAAATGAAGAGATAGAAAAATGAAATAAAACCCACAATACATTATGGAGTAGAGAAAGCTGTAAATATCAGGAAATTTTCAGGTGATACACTTCATTCTAACCTGCTTGATTTTTTTTTATGTCTTATTATTTAGCTCAGATGATCCTTACCTTCAGCAACTCCTCTCTGTCTTTGAATCAAACCTCTAATGACATACGGTAGTGTGATTTCCCCAAAATCCTCTATAAAGTCTATGCAGAACAAAGAATTTAATTCACCCCAAATTCTAGACAACACCCTTAACGTATCTTCTCTGCTTTCACCCCAATAAATCGATAACACTTTGGCTCTTCTTGGTTGCTTGGAGCCAGCTGAAAATTATCACTGAATGTCCCACTAAAGGAGCTGGGTTTTCCCAATATGCATTTCTAGAGCTGGCCATTTAAACTTGGCAAAGGAATACAGCTGAAGTCCTCCCAAAAAGGCTGTCTCACGATCAGCAGCTATTACCTCCCCCTTTCATCTCCTTCTACCCACTCCTTCCCAAAAATATTTGTTACGCTAGTCCTTCTTTTGTGCTCTGGAAATATATTTTTTTATGGAGAGGATTTTTTTGCACATGAACTGGAAATACTGCTACGACCCTTTCACAACTGAATAAATACTCTGGTCTTAACGCAAACGCAGATATGGATAGTTGCATCCTGGTAGATGTACTGTTTACCTATAACATTATTCATTTATTTACTCTTATTGTGTCTCATGGAAATGGTCCACAAATCTAAAGAGAGGAAATCAAACTTTTAAAAACTTTGTACATTGGCCTTCATTTGTATCATGCTCAAAATTATTCACCTCAGAAGACGTCTGCTCCTTAAAGTCACTGCTAAGTATCAGATGTTTTACAGAGTGAATTAGAAGTACTCCTGCATAACATCATGTTGTGCCACTTTTTTTTTTTTTTCCCCAGCATCTGTGAAGTTATTATTGGCAGACGCAGACTGCTGTATGAACTGGTGCCCCTTTTCAAATTGCATCAGCCACACTGAGTTAATGGACCATGTTTCAGCAGAGTGGGTGGGTGGCGAACCACACAGAGCTATTTAGCATTCAAGGAGACTTTTCTTTCCTTGTCTAAAACCGTTACTTAAGCCTCTGCACTTATCGAGTAGCAAGTGCCACTGGAACCTGTTTAGCTTACCCCTCTGGTAGCAGGGGATAACTCTGCCGCAAGGCCAGTGTAACAACAGGAGATCACACCACTGTTCTCCAAACACCTGACCATGCAACAGAATGGGGCAAAGAAATAAAATAAAATAAATAGAATAAAATAAAATACAATACAATAAATCAAAATAAAATAAACTAAACAAAAATTGAAAAAAATATTGAAAAGGACTGCTGAGAAGAAAACCTTCTACACTGGAGAAATACAGGATGCAATGCTGTTTTGTTGATATTCTCTCTTCTCATCCACGACAGTTATCAGGGAGGTACTGGATTGAGTTTGTAACTAGAGCAACTGGCATAAAGTACCACTGAATTCACCAGAGCTGTATTGATTTACACCAGCTGGGTAATGGAGGAGGAAGTGAGCTCAATTTTGCTAACAACCCCACTGAAAGCCAGCTTGGCTTTTATTTCTTTTAAGCCAGCTTGGCTGAAAAGACTCTAAAATCTAAATAGGAAAGTGGGGAGGAGAAACAGAAAGCTCACACCAGGGAAGTGATGCGTCCACCATCGTGAAGCAGGGCTGCATTTAGCACTACGGCTCCATGCTGCTCACAGCATTAAGGTGTTGCTATGTCTGAGAAAGCTTTAAACCACGCAGCCTGGGGACTGGCAGCAGTTCATCAGAGGTACCACAGGATCTATCTGTGACCTTAGCAAACACTTAGACATCAGCTCATGTCATGTTTTTCATTGTCACAGCTCTTCTGGTATTGACAAATACCTTGGGTGGTCTAGGGCTAGGGCAGATGTATCTGCACCTCACTGCAGGTACAGTGGTGATGGTACCAAGAACTGGAGACACGGGACTCAGGAGCTGAGCTCTTTAAAATAAGGTGGGCTCTATTTCCCCTTGGCAGCAACAAACACTGATGTCTGAGTAGCTTTAAAAATTGATTTGTGAGTACTTTGGAAATTTCCTGCATCTACACAGGTTCATCTGAAGGAGGTTCTCCTTCACTTATCAAAAGAAGATACCTGAACACCAGTACTGAGCTCCTCTCCTAATCACAACAGCAAACACTATATCAAGAAGCAGACTATTCCTAACCTGCTGCATTTTCGGTTTTAAAAACAATAATCAAAAAAACCTGCACAATATGAGCAATCCAAAATTTTTCAGCTGATGATTTCTCCACGTCACTACTTTTCCCTGAAACAACAGAAATGCATAAATTCATCCATGACAATGTGTAATCTCACATCTTACTACCTCCATCTGCTGTTTTGCATGTGTACTATCACTTTCAGCTTCAAAGCCTGAAAAAAGCAATTGTGTTTTGACGAATAACATGGGTAAATCCCAGACCTCTAATAATAATTATTATTAAAACTAACAGAAATTGAAAGAGCCCCATTTAACCGCCTTTGTATTTTTCAGAATTTCCAGAAGGTAGTATATCATCATCAGGCAATCTATGCACCCCATCACAGTTCCTGTCACTTCGGATACAGAGATACTGTTTTTCTTAGCTTTGGAGAACACCCTGTGATCCATGAACCAAGCAGAACATGCTGGCTCACATACATATTTTATTTAGGTGCTGGAAACCAAGTGGTGACCTGCCAGGAAATTTGCTAAAAGTTAGTGTTCAAATATTGTATCTCTTGATTATGATAAAATACTAACTTAAAATTTTTTTTTTCTGCAACTATCATGTGTACTGTATGAAATTCCACTGGGTTTGATAAACAAAGGACGCTAGTTGAGGCTCAAGCCATCTTGAAGGCTCAATTCTTGCATCTTTTTTCGGGTTCCTTGAAATTAATGCCTTCCATCTGAGAAGTGTTTCCTTATGTCATGACACTAATACTTCTGATAGCAGAGAAAGTTGGTTTTGTCCGTTAAACAAGAAAACATTTGTAGCAGATTTCTGGTTCCGTTTTTTTTTTTTTTCATACCATTAAACAGAATGCAATTCCTCATTTCAGCTACTAGGCAACTAACAATTTTCACAACAGTCATCAAAATTATTCACACAGAGGAGGAGATCTGGTGAAGAGAGACATCAGATGGCTGTTGCTTATTTAATGCCTTGCTTGCAAATGAGGAAATATAAAGTAATTGAAATACAAACTGAAAATTCATCGTCATCCATTACATAGTATATGTTGTCGTAAAGAAATTCACAGGTGTGAGGAGAATCAGGAAAGCAACAGCGTGAGGATTTGAATTAAAGGAAGAGGGATGAGAAGCACTGTATTGGGTTCGCGTGGCAAGGTTTTGATAGCAGGGGGGCTGCAGGGGTGGCTTCTGTGAGAAGCTGCTAGAAGCTTCTCCTATGGCCGATAGAGCCAATGCCAGCCGGCTCCAAGACAGACCCGGCGCTGGCCAAGGCCAAGCCCATCAGTGACAGTGGTAGTGCCTCTGGGATAACGTATTTAAGAAGGGCAGAAAACTTGTGTGCAATAGCATCTGGAAAAGAGGAGTGAGAATACGTGACAGGAACAACCCTGCAGACACCAAGGTCCGTGAAGAAGGAGGGGGAGGAGGTGCTCCAGGCACCAGAGCAGAGATTCCCCTGCAACCCATGGTGAAGACCATGGTGAGGCAGGCTGTCCCTCTGCAGCCCATGGAGGTCCACAGTGGAGCAGATATCCACCTGCAGCCCGTGGAGGACCCCACACCAGAGCAGGTGGATGCTGAAGGAGGCTGTGACCCCATGGAAAGCCCACGCTGGAGAAGGTTTGCTGGCAGGACTTGTGACCCCGTGGGGGACCCACGCTGGAGCAGTTCATGAAGAACTGCAGCCCGTGGGGAGGACCCACATTGGAGAATTTCGTGGAGGACTGTCTGCCATGGGAGGGACCCCATGCTGGAGCAGGAGAAGAGTGTGAGGACTCCTCCCCCTGAGGAGGAAGGAGCGGCAGAGACAACATGTGATGAACTGACCACAACCCCCATTCCCTGTCCCCCTGCACCACTCGGTGGGAGGAGGGAGAGAAATTGGGAGTGAAGTTGAGCCTGGGAAGAAGGGAGGGGTGGGGGGAAGATGTTTTTAAGATTTGGCTTTATTTCTCATTACCCTACTCTGATTTGATTGGTAATAAATTAAACTGATTTCCCCAAGTCGAGTCTGTTTTGCCTGTGACGGTAATTGCTGAGTGATCTCCCTGTCCTTATCTCGACCCACGAGCCTTTTGTTATATTTTCTCTCCCCTGTCCAGCTGAGGAGGGGAGTGATAGAGCGGCTTTGGTGGGCACCTGACATGCAGCCAGTGTCAACCCACCACAAGCATGTTCTCTTGGCTTAAATATGCTTCGCTGAGACTATAAATCAAACATAATCAATAGTAAGAAACACTAGTGACACGTTCTTGGGAGCTGCAGAAAAGTAATGAAAAAGAAGCAGTCTGGAAAGCACTCCAACTTGACGCTTTAGAAGAGAGATTTTCGTGAACATTGATTTTTGGAGACTTTTATTTGTTGAAAGTTATGCAAAAGCACCTGGCTTTGGCAGGACAAGCTAAACAAATACTGGCCCATCATATAGATCGCTAGCTTCATAAAATTCATTCTAATGACAAAACCAACAGTAAGTGACATGACAAATCCTCTGCACAAAAATAACAGCTTCAGGGAAACTTCAAAATCCTAAATCCTAAATCTTCTTGGTTTAATTTCC
Organism: Balaeniceps rex; assembly: GCA_013401315.1. Classification (NCBI taxonomy): domain Eukaryota; kingdom Metazoa; phylum Chordata; class Aves; order Pelecaniformes; family Balaenicipitidae; genus Balaeniceps; species Balaeniceps rex. The sequence goes on from VYZW01046802.1 coordinate 8,502, forward strand.
AAATAAGGGATGATCATGTACCTACCTCCCTTAGAATGCATTAGAAAGACGTTTGGAAAACACTCTGAAGTTGAAAACATATATAAGCACTTATAGAATCATAGAATGCTTTGGGTTGGAAGGGACCTTTAGAAGTCATCTAGTCCAACCCCCCTGCAGTGAGCAGGGACATCATCAACTAGATCAGGTTGCTCAGAGCCCCGTCCAACCTGACCTTGAATGTTTCCAGGGATGGGGCCTCCACTACCTCCCTGGGCAACCTGTGCCAGTGCTTCACCACCCTCAGTGTAAAAAATTTCTTCCTTATATCTAGCCTAAATCTCCCCTCCTTTAGTTTAAAACCATTAGTCCTTGTCCTGTCACCACAGGCCTTGCTAAAAAGACTGTCCCCATCTTTCCTATAGGCCCCCTTGAAGTACTGAAAGGCCGCACTAAGGTCTCCCCGCAGCCTTCTCTTCTCCAGGCTGAACAGCCCCAACTCTCTCAGCCTGTCCTCGTAGCAGAGGTGCTCCAGCCCTCGCATCATTTTTGTGGCCCTCCTCTGGACCCGCTCCAACAGCTCCGTGTCCTTCTTGTGCTGAGGGCTCCATATATATATCATCGCCAAGAATAAGAAAGACAGCTTTTACATATGTCACATTATACGCATAAAGGATGACAACATGCTTGAGAATATAATTGCGTAATAGCTATTATTTTAGTATTCTGTCACTGTTATAGGCAACCTTACACAGAATACAACATTTTACAAGTACTTAAGATTATCTGAACATACGCTCTAACTTTCTGCATATTACAAGCAACATAATTTTTCTCAGATTTTCTTATACTGAGACCAGGAACTCATTTGAAGAAAACCTATTCTCATTGTTAAAACAACTCACCCAGTTATCAGAACTTCAGCTCTGGTGAAGTCCTCAAAAAATGTTACTTTCACAGACTGTGAAATATGTGTTTGCCTGCAAAAATTACATGCAATTATCACAAATTCTTAAAAATAAGGAGTAAGATCCTTTCTCATTCTGCAACTGAGACCTATTGTGTCCTAGTCCTCTGCTGGGAAAGTCAAAATATCTTGTAATCCTGGGGTCTACCATACTCCACAGCAAGAACGGGTCTTAGAATATGTTAAAATTAGGCTGTAGTCTGGTTTAATTGATCCTTATTTATTTGAGTTGGAAATTTAAACAAGCAAAACAAAACAAAACTACAATGACTGTAAGTGATTTATATACAGTTGCTAACTCATTGTGGAACTGAGAATAGCTGTGCCTGATGCTTCACTGGACCCTCCAGTTAGCAGAAATGATCCATGGTTGTTGCTGGATAATTCTGAGCAAGTTCCTTCAGTCCTCCATGCCTCAGTACACCACTTTGCATGGAAATGGATCACACTTTGGTAGTGTCTATGTCTTTCCCTCAGAAAGAACCTAGACAACTTGCTTATAGAGGATGCTTGGCTTTTGGTTTGGCAAAGTTAAGTGAGTCCTTCAATTAAATCCCATATTTTGATATTGACTGATGAAAGGTGAAGTGATAAAAGCTTGATAGTACTACTGAACTTTTCAAAAAATGTCAAGGGTATGTAATAGCCAGTGTTCCAAATATTGTCTTACCAGCTGCCTTGTTTAGTCTAAAATGAGATTTATTTTCAGTATGTGCTATATAAAGTCACAACAGTTATGCTTTTTACTGATTCCTGGTGGAAACAAGAAAAAAGTTCATATTGAAATGAGGACAAATGTGAGGCGGACAGCAATAAATACAAGGATGTTCTCATTCATACCTCTGTCTTCTCTTTTTTTACATCACTATGAAGTGGTAAATTATTACTATAGTGTTGTGTGAGCTGTTTCTCCAGTGCTATTCAAAGAAGCAAGATGACCCAAAGGATTATCAATGGCATTGACAATAACGTAACATTTACTGCTAAAGGTTCTCTTCATGTTCAACCCAAGCTGGTGACCAAAAGATGGTATGATCCTTTAGCTAGCAGACTTTAGTAAAATAGTTTGAAGCATTTCTCTAACATTTTTTCACAAAATCCTCCCGCTGGATGCTACCAGACTATATGAATCTCGAGGATGAGAGATGGGTTTGGAAGCTTAGAAAACTGGGGTTTAATCCTCACTGATTTTGTGTACAAAAGTGAGCAAGACTCACAAAGACTGACTCTCCAAAAGTGATGATTGCACTTAGTTTTCTCTATGCTTTGAGTATTTTATGGCTTCCCTTGGAGCCCTACCAAAACCCAAAGCCATGGAGCCAGGCATCTTGTTCCTGCGAGGGGGTTGTTCACCTCCTGCTATGCACAGTCAGAATTTTAAACTGCAGTCAAGTCCTGTACTGAAGTATTTCCAGAAAAGCCAAAGCACTATGCTCATTGCTTGATCTTGAATTCACTTTAAAATGGTTTCATTTTTTGCTTCTGCCTCTGTTTGTTTATTTGTGTTGCTCTGGCAGAAAAAGATCATTTCCAAACTCACCAAGAGAACCACTACCAAAATGACCAGCCCAAATGGCACTTTTGGTGCCAGTGGTACTGACAGCAGTTTTGGTGAAGTTTCTTCAGCCTTCTTTCCTTCTTTTCTATTTATAATGTATAGCCAGTCATACTTAGAAATATCCAATAGCTAAAATAGCAGTGTAAGCTGTCAGTAAATTACACAGATAGATATTAGTGTGCACAAATGAATCCTTTCAAAGAAGAAAACAGTATTCTGGAAAAATTTCTATTACAGACTACCCATGAGGATTTTTCCCCTTGATTTAGACTGTGTTTTCCGTTCTAAAAATATGTAATAATACAAGTAGAAAATGAAAAAAGGATGAGAAAGTAGAGGCAGTGACCTCATTCCCGAGTCTGTAGGTGTGAGGATGCTGTGAGTGCAGTCTTTATCAAACATGCAATAAAATAGCTAACAGGTAGTTCACTGAACACAGTGTAGATACACAGCGTAGGCACAGCATTTACATGACTTGGTATTGGGGGGCCTTCTGCAGGACCCTCTATTTCAGACTTGATGAGAGTGGATAATCTTTCTTTTTTAGTGTCATTCTCCCTGTGTCTGAAATAATGTGGCTTCTCTTTTCTTGTGGCTGAATGTCGATGGAAATCCTCAGAGACCTGGAGCAAGGATGTGTCTGTACTTCCTGCTTCTGGGCAACTTGTTCCTCCAGAAGAATACTCACTTGCTCTGGTCCTCCCCTCCAGAACTCCCTCTGAATCTCCAAATGGCTGCTATGAAGCCACAGATGAAGTAGTAAGTAATATAGATTATCCCTGCGAGGGAGCTAGTGTAGAGCAAGTCAGGTGCAAGCTGAGACAGTTTTCATTGTGAGCTTTCTTTGATTTAAAGGGTTTAAATGCCTTGTATACTGCAAAAGTAGACATACTTGCTTGTCCCTTAGATTCTCCTTCTCTATCTAGGGAGATGCTCTAAGAACTTGATGGAGTCTTTCTCTGCCCTCCCTCCAGGATCTTTTCTTCCTGTGGAAAAGGATGAGAGTTTGGCTAAAACACAGCAAACTGCATGCCATTCCAAGTAATCACTTATATATGTAATCAATGCCTAAATAAAGTCTACAGCAATTACCACTTCTTGAACTGAGAATTAATCAGAGGTTCTGACCTTCTCTCAGAAGATTTTTGAAGTCACTGCACTGTGCCAACAAATATTTTCATTGCCAGAGTGATGGGCATCTCAAAAAAGGATAACACAAAAAAACTACAGTGGACACAGCCGATGAGTCAAAATTTATCATAAGCAATATCTGCAACTGCATATATGATATGTTGGATCATATCATGATACTCTGTTTGCAAAACTAACATGATGTTTGCAAAGAGAACTGTTTACAGAAGTGCTGCAAGTGAGGATTACTTTCAAGCCACATATAAACTTTCTAGTGCTTCCTCCAGACTGTTCCTTGTTGTAGTCTGTTTCCTTCTTTCCAAATATTATAGAGATCACTGCCTTTTCTCTCCTAACAGTTTGGTTGGTTTGTTAGCCCTGCAAGCACTAGATGAATTGTTAAGGCCAGGGGTCACTAAGACATATCCCACCAAAGAGATATGCCTTAACTGTGATTCCTGATCCTTGTTAAGATTCAGAGCCCTTCAATTACACTGTCAGTCCTGCTTATATGCCTCTTTCCTTCCAACACATCTGTGGTAGTCTTGCTGAACTCCTGGTCTTCTTATACCTCTTGGTCAATATTCTGTTTGTTTGAGAAAATTGAAAATTGTCTTCAGACAGAAATAACTATCTTCAGTGTTGTCTCCACTGTTGCCTGATTTGCTTCTACTTCATCTGCTGTGCATCCCACAGTATTTGGATGGCTGCTCTTGCTTTGTGTTTTTGTTTGATGTCATCCCCAGTACACAGGGGCTCCAACTCTCCTTGGCAGCAATAGAGTGTCCATCATGCAAAGCAGACGACAGAACTAGTCTCTGTTTTTTAATCCAAGAGATGAGTCAACACTGTCTCTTCATTCCTATCTGTGTTGCCATTGCCATCAGTCACTTTACTATCAATGCCATTTTCATGTTGCACTGTGAGTACACAGCACAGGGCATCTTGTGCTCATGTTCCCATGTGGTGTTGAACTGTTTGAATTTAGTGGCAGGTTCTGTGACTCACTGCTTCGCTAGGATGGCTGGGATATGCTTGTCCTCGCTGTGCATGCCTTCAGTGTCCTGATGCCACCTACAACCCACAGCAACACGTCATTTCTTATCTCATGGTAAAAATACTACCAGTAAAAATCCCAGCACTTGGGATTTTCTCTAGGTGAGGGTGTTCTTTGGTTTACACTGACTACCTCTGCAATGAAGATGAGATCCAAAGACTTTCTCACCCCACTATTCCTGTTCAAAGATTTTCAGAGGAGTAGGAAACTTATGTTACTCAATATACCATATGACTTTTACCCTGGGAAAATCTAGTGGAACTTCTTCAGTCACTCATGAGAAGCACTGGCTTCTTTTATATTGTATGTTAAATGTCTTTCAACCAGTGCAGCTAATCTGGCCAATGTTATGCTGTTATCATGCTCAGTGCTAAATTCAGTAAGTGCATTAATGTGACCACTTTGCAACCTTCAAGCTTCCCTCCAGGTTAAAGGAATTGTGCATGTGAGTGAGCTCAGGGACAGTTTGTGGAGTTTTAACTTTTGTTTGATCTCTGGATTTCCTCCTTGATGCGCATGTTCTATTAAAATTTTGACCAAGTTCACCATGACTTGTCTCCCTCTTCTCTCACACCAAGATTTTAGTTACACTGAAAATTTACTAAGGAGCTTTGTTGAAGCTGAGTTTTGCACTTGATGGTACTCCTCCATTTCAGCTCCTGTGAACTCCAAGGAACAATCTTTATTCCTTGTCTGCGTTGTTTCTGTTACTAACAGTTTCAGACTGCTTGTGTTGTATTGTATACGCCCTTCACTTGGCCACATTTTCTCCAGTCTAAAATTGCCTTTTATCATTTTTGTGGGTTGAGATTGTGGCTAGCTGCACCATCTATCAGGAAACAAACTACTCTTTAATGTAAAAACAGATCATAAAATGCAGCATCCTTCTTCTTCAGCGCAGCGAGAACCTTGGGATCTGCCAGGCTTGATGGAAGTGCTCTCCTTGTCCTGGTTAGTGCAGAAAGCAAGGTTCGTTCATTCGTTTGTTTGTTTGTTCTTTCTTTCTTTCTTTCTTTCTCTCTTTCTCTCTTTCTCTCTTTCTCTCTTTCTCTCTTTCTTTCTCTCTTTCTTTCTTAGAATGAGACATGAATTGATTCATTTCAAACCCTATTTGCTTCACTGACCATAGTTCAGGCATTTTTTCTTCTGCTTTCCTGTTGATTTCTCTGATGAATAAACTGGATTGTGCTATTTATCTTCCTGATGCTCTTGTCCCTGTCCAAAAAAGATTCCTTTTCATAGTCCTGTGAACTTGTTCTGAGCTAGTGACTATCACTATCTTCACTCTTTCAGTGGACAAATTCTTTTGTCCTTAATAGTAGGTGAGATCTCTCTGGAGCTATATCTATTTCTCTCGAGACTATGTTCTAAAACCTGGAACCAACTGCCTTGCATATGATGCTGCCTTTAATAAGGCTGTGCAATGCCTTATTACCACATCATGCAATGCCTCCAAAGGTCCAAGTGAATGCAGAAGTTCTTCACTCTGGTATCTATTCTCTCTTCTGCTGCTTGCTTTTGGCTTAAAAAAAAATCTCTCTAAAGCCTCATTGTGCATGGGGTTGCAACACTCATCAGTCACCTTTTTTGGCTCTTCCATCATGTTACGCATTATTCTTGACAGCAGGGTCTCATTCGATCTTCATTCTTCTTCTCCAATAAAACAAAAAAATCCAACTTCTCTAACTTCATCTTTTTTGTTCATGGATGACACAGGTTCATTTCTTGCTTTTTTTGTTTTCACCTTTGTGCTGCAAATCCAGCATCTTTAGAAAGCTGAGTCCCTTTATGCCATTTTCTTAATCCATTTCTAGTTGTTCCCTTTTGCCTTTAGCTCATATTTTCTCTTGGGGTTATTTTCTTTATCAGGTTCCAGATACATAAATACATGCATAAATACTAACACGTGGACTCCAAGTATGTAAAGTAAAATTGAATCTTTAGCCAGAAATCTATTTATGCAGACAGCCAGCTTCAGCCAATGTTCCAGCCATGCCCATGCAGATTAACTGCCTGGTGGTCCCTCTAACATGTTTTATTCTCCACTTTAGATGCTTCTTTATAAATTCTGTAGAGATCACAGCACCTTGCCTCTTCTAATCTGAGGCCTTTGCACAGCTTCTGTTTGTATCAGAATTAGTGATGAACTATTGACCAAATCTCCATCATTACAGAAAAATTTCTCATTTGAGAAGAAAGCAGGATTAGAACCTAACTCTTCAGAAATATTCTTATTTAACTCAGTCAGGACCTGAATCTGAATGTGCCATAAGGTACTGCCATCTGCCCAATTATCTCATCCTAGGAATCTACAAAGATATCAGTTGCAAATAAAAATTAACAATTTTTAGGAATACTCTAGAAATCTGAATTCAGGTAAAAACTGCCAGCAAGCCAGGCAGAACATCCTTTTCTACTGAGCTTGGTATTTTATGGTTGCTAAAATAGTAATTATAAAAAGAAAAGATCATGTGTTTCCATTTATTAAGTTTAACATTTAGATAGCTCACTCTTGAAATGAATGCATCTTTAAGGATACAGCATGTGTAACAACACTCAACTTATTCCCAGCACAGCAGAAAAATGGTAAGGACTTTGAGTTGCGCAGGGACAGTAACAGCATGGACTGCTCTTGCCACGGCTATCTGACACTGTCCTTCCTATGGACTGGCTGTAGAACAAGACAGCTAAAAGCTTAGTTGAGTCAGGTCAGGAAAAATAATTTTTAAAATGTCTGGCTAATAAATGCAATTACACTCTATTTCTTGGCTTTAATTAAGAATAAAGATTACTATAACAGTCAATACTGATGGCAATGATTTCACAGCAATATTTTTCAAGGTAAACAATTAAATTCGAAAAGTAAGGCCATGGGGAAGTTTCAGTCCAGATAACAGCAAGGCAATCTCACCCCTCGGGGGTGACTGTCTCCCTGTTTTGGGCCCTTTAAAACTATTACGGTTACCAGTAATTGAGACTGTATCTCACACTCAGATCATCAGGCACTCACTTGGCAGGAGATAGTGAAAGATATTGATAAAAAATTACAAAAGGTACTGTGGTGCCAAAAATGCCTTAAGATTTCTATCAAAAAGGGACAGTAAACCTTCTAAGGTAAACAATTGTTTACAAGAATCTATACAAAACCAGAACTGGATGTGTATGAAATGTGTCAGGATAAATGTGAAATATGCAAAATTGATGTTTGGCCCATGGTATAGAGGAACCTAGTGAGTATGTGCTCTCAAAAATAAGTATGAGTCGAGCATCCTCTTCGGACAATCAAACTGCAAAAACAATCTCTCTAAATGTCTATGGATTGAAGATCCTATGATTACTTAAAATTAAGACAATGCAACTAGTATTTGTAATACCAGAACCAGAAATCCTGCTACAAGGAGGAGCATGCTGTATATAGTACCATCCATATAACACTCTTGTGAAAAGTATCTATTACAGGACAGTTAAAGTCTGACATACTGGAAAGATGATTCGTTAGTTTTTATATGGAAGACAGATTTCTGCAGCAGATAGAAATACATTAGGTATTATGGCTTCTTTCATCTTTATGTATGAATGTATTCCAGTCTTGGCTGTTCTAGAATAATATATTCCAGATCTGGCATACCCTTATTGTAATGGAGAAATTTTCTATAATGCTGACCTATTATAACAGACACTAGATGCAATCTCATACATTTATGTAACGTTTAAATGGATTTATTCAAATTGGTAAAAACCTTCCCTTAGTTCCACCGAATAATGAACTATTAAATGTTATATTGACAAAAACTTATGGACTCTTTTCTGCTAATGTATTCCACTCTCAGTCTGCAGGGTGAGAACATTTTCATAGCATTTCTTTGCAGATTAATTGATCTAACTGCAGTGAGGGCTCTTATCATTCCTCTGCTAGAGCTGAATTCTGCCGCTAATCATGCTGCAATCGGTGCAGTTGTGCTGCATTATGAATAGCATAGGAGAAGATCATGTTTATGATGAGGTGGCCCTGAATTTAGTAAGACCACTGTAGACAGAGGAAAAAAGGGGCAGCAATGAGCAGTAAAATAAGCAAATAAGGATCCAAACATACAAGAGCACCTCTATTGATGAAGAGTGTCTGATGTCTCTCTGTCAACAAAGAAGAATCACTAAGGTGCCACTTATACTTTTATGGGCAGCTTCTCTGCTGTAGATGTTGTTAGTCACCCCTGCAAGGAGATTTTTTGCTGCTGCTACTTTGTTCCCATGCACTGCAGAGGGGTGGGCAGAGTGGAGAGATTATTCCCCATATTGTCAGTCTTGGATGAAAACAGTTCCTTTATGGGATCAGAGTCCATGCCACTGGTGGGGATCAAGTCTCCAAAGACTGATACTTTATCCCTTCCTCCCTATTTGCCCTGGCTATGGGTAGAGCATGATGGTGTTCTGCATCAGTAGAGTATTAAGGATGTAGGCATGATTAAAGCATTTTTCATGCAAGGGAGAGGATAATTTCACTTATCTTTATAAAAGCTATAGGTGTCATTCCGTTTGGACTCCACAGATAGTCAATGTAAAGAAACAACTACTTCCAAGAGGAAATTCATCCTCCCACCTTAGACGTTTACACCAGGACAGGAAAAGCTGTTGTCCAGAGATGTCTCACACTCTATCTTTCCATGTAACAGGGAAAATATATGACTAGCATAGACTAAAGGCTCATCTTTAGACACCTACAATCAGATGAGCAGCATTACTTTTACTGTCAGTTTTCAGTGGGAGGTAATGTGGCTTTCCTCAAAATCAAATTTCTTTCTGACAATAGCATCTATGGGAAAGGAACTGAGAACATATAAATCTGACTGCAATTCCCAGTCCATTTAATTGTCAATTAGAAAGACTCAGTATTTTGCCGAGGAAAAATAAATAATTCAGGTGGCTGAATTGACTGTCTCAATGGACGAGGAGAGAGCAGCGGATGTCGTTTACCTTGAGTTTAGCAAGGCTTTCAGCTGTGTCTCCCATAACATCCTCATACACAAACTAATGAAGTAAGGACTACACAAGTGAACAGCGAGGTGCATTGAAAATTGGCTGAACTGCTGGAGTCAAAGTTTTTTATGATCAGCAGCACAAAGCCCAGCTGGAGACCAGTCACTAATGGTGTACCCCAGGGGTCCATACTCAGGTCAACACTGCCTAACATGTTCATTAAGGATTTGGATGACGGGACAGGCTGCACCCTCAGCAAGTCTGCAGGCAATACAAAACTGGGAGGAGTGGTTGATGCACCAGAGAGTTGTGCTGCCATTCAGAGGGACCTTACAGGCCGGAGTATTGGGCCAAGAGGAACGTCATGAAGTCCAAGAAAGGGAAATGTCAAGTCCTGCTCCTGGTGAGAAATAACCCCAGGCACCAGGGCAAGCTGGGGCTGACAGCTGGAAAGCAGCTTTGCAGAGAAGGACTGGGGGGTCCTGCTGGACACCAAGCAATGGACCCTTGCAGCAAAGGAGGCCAACCACCTCCTGGGCTGAATTAGGCAGAGGGCCGCCAACACGTCAAGGAAGGTCAGACACATCTGCAGTGCTGTGTCCAGTGCTGGGCTCCCCAGTACAAGAGAAATGGGCATACTGGAGTGAGCCCAGGAAAGAGCCACAAAGATGTCTGAGGGCTTTGAGAATCTGACATATGAGGAGAGGCTGAGAGAGCTATGACTCTTGGTTATGAACTGGACTTATTTTCCTACCTGCGTCTTTGTTCACTATGTATCCTAGATGTCTGTTACGCTAACACAATTGTTCTTGTACCTTGCTCACCTTCTTTTAACCACATATGCTCCTTTGAGCCGTAGAGGATTTTCCATCTCCGGTGTACTTTGGAACTCATCCCTCCAAGAAGTCAACGAGGTTGGCTCTCTCACAGAGACCAATTATTTTAACTCCAATTATTCTCACTCTCAGTATGATTTGATAGAGAATCCACTTTATTTTCTATACATTTCTACTCTCTAGGCAGCTTACTAACACTTCTCCAGAAGTCTTTTTCTCTTTGTGTTCATTAGATCTCAACAGTATATCCAAATCACTCTCTACTTTTTGTTACCTGCAAGACTAGAAGTTTGGCTTCAGCCTTTTCAACTGTGTTTGGTCAGAGCTTGCAGCAACTGCAGCCAGATGTACTTAAGGGGAATGGCTGTGCTGTGCCATTGCCTGCTCCAGGGTCTGAGCCGTAGGCTGTTCTTTGATGAAGGAAGAAGCAGTGAGATTTCTTCACAGATAAATTATGTGGGAAAAACCACAAAATGTCTTTGGATTCACTAAGAATTTTGTTGAATTAGGTACCACAGAATTTTGCCCCATAATGCCTAGACTGTTTTGGTTTTTTGAAGTCATCTTACAGAGTAGCTCCAAACATCTGGAGCCTTTCAGTTTTAATGACATTTTCCTTAGTGACAGACTTAGAAATAGCTCTTCAAGCATAATGACGATGGGATGAGTAAAAATATGGTGTTATTGCCTCTTCTGAGCTGCTAATGTCTATTTTGTAGCTGATAAATTCCCTGGGCTAAATTACACCTTTGGATAGGAAACGGCTATCGCAAAAACCAATGGGAGTTTGACATGGTCATCAAGGGATAATAAGTAGCCCTCAGGGAAAACAATATAAACATATTGTCTCTTCTACTAGTCGATCCCACTAATTAAGAAATGAGAATGTGATAGAAAAATATTGATGGTGAACAGATGCATTTGTTGAATGATTATAGCAAGTCTGGTTTCTAAAGCTAACATACACAGCAGAGCACTCAATATTTTACTTCAGAAGTCTAATTAAGTGTTACTGTCACTGCTCTGTAAAGCACCAGAAGTGTGGCAAGCATTTTGCTAAAGGTCACCTCTACATGTGAAAAAATTTGTATCTAACTTAGCTAAAATACAGGTAATACACTGATCTCATTGACACATTGCATTCTCCCCATCTGTTATGTCCACACGTTTTTCATCTTATATTGTAAAATCTTCAGGATGTCATCAAAGTGGCTGTGATTCTAGCAGCCCTGGACACAATAGATGGGATTTACTAATTTTAGGTATCTGTGATAGAAGACAGTCACTCCAAAGTCTCCATTTATTCAACACATTAAACCAAACTGCCTAAGTAGGCCTATCAGACAACTGGAAACCGAGACACACTAAAATTAAAGCTAATAATGAGCATGAACTTGTCACTAATATACAGGTGGTCTGTTTGTTCTCACATTTAGGCTGATGAGATCTCTAAGTAAGCACTGAGTATCAGATCACTCATATATTTCAGTGCTTAAGGAGATGTGCTTAGATTAAGGTATCTATTTTAGAAAACCATGGGCCAAAGCTAAAATCCTACCCACATTCATCAAACAGGGCTTCGTGTTTTACAGCTTCTGATGTCTCCTTGTCATGCACTATGACTTTTTAAACCTGAATAGGCCATCAACTTAAGAATGATGGCAAAAGGGTGGGATACATTTCCTTGAGCCGTCATAGACCAAATAAATGTGTCACAAATTGCCTTTGTCCTTCATATTTAGTTATGCACATTTCCTAATTTCTTGACAAGATATCTAAACCCCAAGATGACCTGGAATCACTTTATTCCAATTCTGTGTTTTCCTTTCAAACCGAGTGTATTTAGAAGCATATCTGTTGCTTGTCTGGGGAAGAAAGAAATTAAAAAGATTTGTCTGTGGCTGAAACATGAAGCACTGGGAAGAAAATGCTTTGTATTTCTTCCTCCCACTGGGACATGTCAGTATCACATGGTCTGTGGACTTGACACATAAGAAACCATCTTGCTTTTATAAATTCGGTTGAATGGAAGTGATTGCTGTTGATGTTTGTTTTGTTCAGTGGTGTATTGACTCTAACCTCAACAAACATATCTGTCAAAAGACAGTTGGAGCATTTTGAACACCTATGTCTCAGGCTGGTGTTATAATCATTGATGTGAATTAGGAGGATCTTTACAAGGCTTTATTTCAAGTTTCTGAAACCAATTTTACAGTGAAGTAAATCTGGCCTCTGTGCTGGACATATAAATGTATTTTATATGTCAAAAGCTGGACCTAATAATGAGTTAGAGTCAGTGCTTAGAGTTCCCTCATAGTGGGTTACCTCCTCGAGACTGAGAAATAAATTTCCCAAGCCAGCAACAATCACAAGTCCTGCTCTTTCTCCAAAGAGCCCAAGGGCACAGGGAGCCTCCGAAAAGTACTACCTCACTGCGTGCAGGATGTAGTGCAAAATTAGTTCCATCTCTCACCATGAAGACAGTGCTGGAATAACCCTAAAAGTCCTAGATAGAAGTTAGCATGGCATCACCTTTTAGGAAACTGGTGATAAACAGAAGTGCTTGTGTATACAATAGTCTCTTCAACTAATGCTATGATAGCTTGTTTCTGCACTTTTGAAACAGGCATATTTAAGACTTTTGGTGAAATAAACCTGTGGAGAATAAACAGTTGATATATAAACTTATTGATGTCATTTGCTTTAGCAATAGGCTTTTTTCTTTAAGAAATCAAAGGGTGAGATACTGTCTTGGAAAACAACTGGCTTAGGAGAGAAGCACTGTGTCCTTATAAGGTTTATCTGTGGTCTTTCATGTTGTCTTCTGTGCTTTTCTTTAGCTCTCTCAAGGTCAGACTCAAAACTGAATATTCCATAAAAAAAGAAAATAAATGAGCACTGCATATTGAGATAGGTTGTTGAACTTGTCTAAAAAAGCATTTCATCTCAGACTGAGATCCTTTCATTCTTTAAAATACTTTGCTCTCCTTCCAGTTGTTCTCTTATTGTCATGAGAGCTCATCTACTTCACAGAACAAACAATTTCCTAAATCCCAGTGACTTACAGAAGTTATTTGTTGGATCAGAATTGCCCAAGCATAAGAAATTGCAGAACTTCCTGACAAAACAGGTTTTCTCAGAAGCACAGCCGGACTTTGAAGAATAGGTACAATCAAAAGTTGAATTTTTAGTTGACTAAGGTTGTAGTAAACTATTTTTTAAGGAATTCGAAATGGAGTCGGTGCCTACTCAGTTCCAGAAAACAAGGTGAACGATCCAGGCACCCTGGGGCTGCCACCCCCAGGTAATATAAAGTCTACAGGCAATAGAAGCTGCCCTTTGACAGCAGCCTATGGGTCTTACCTTAGCTGTCTCACCTCTTCCCTTTCTTTAGGCTCACATCTTCACTTTCTTTAGAACAGGACAAGAACCCTTGTCCTATTCACCAGCTAGTGAAGTTGGTGAACGTCTCATGCACAGAACTGAAAGCGTGCTCGTGCAGAAAATTGGAACAGATTTTAACAAGATAGGGTAGACTGCAAGTATGGGGCACAAGGTTTGGCCAGACAAAGATGTTAACCAGACACTTGCTTACACATAAAGAACTGCTTTTATTCTCCCTTCTCCCCATTTTCCCAAGCTTGTTCTTTCCCAATCCATCTCAACGTCTCCCTTTTTCTGTCCCTGTATCCTCACAAATAAACGACCCTGCCAGTTACTTTTCCCTCTTGGTCCCACTTTTGCTACCTTTGTACCCAAACTTGGTATTTCGGATGCTGTTACCTCAACCATCGCAGCCATACCAGGAGTTGCTGAAGTGGTTTCCCAGGCCTTACCACCTCAGTTCCCCAGAGGTCCTCAGTGCTCCCCTCCAGGTGTCGGTTGGGTCTAGCTGTTTCCCGCAAAATTCACCCTTAAATGCCTGCAAAATTTGTCCATCCCTCGTGGCATTATCCATGACTTTTGTCACCTTCTCACCCTGTAAGCTGTTACCATCCATCAGTTTCTCATGGTCTATGCAGCTAGCTAAGCCTCAGGCCAGGGCCTAGTCATCAGCCTGCCCACCTTGCCAGGGACATTTTTATTCATGAAAAGCCATCTTTGAGGGTTAATTTTCCCACTGTTAATCACTTTTTTGGACAAAGAGTACTCTGGAGGCAGCCTTCTGCATACAGTACTATTGTATAACCTTGACATGTACTGGTTAAATAACTATAGTGAGGGTAATATTAATTTCATTTAAATATGCAAAAATAAGTCATCTAAGTGGACTAAATCCAGATGACTCCTGTAAACTCTTCACAAGCAATGAAGAAAAGTGGACAACTCTGATTTGACTTGATCCCATCGTCAGTGCCTTAAGAGGCATATACCTTTTATCTAGATGATCTCAGGTGCAATGAATTCAAACTTAAGCGTGTTCAGGACTAATTAATCATCTTAACCAGTGCAAATATTAATTAGATGTCATTTTCTCTTTACTAGTTTTTCAAGGTAAATGATTCATCATCCAGATTTGATTGCTGTTTCAGACTTGGAAGACCCACCCAAAATTTTTCTCAAATGCTTTGCTTTGCAGGAATAATTTGTTATAAATCTTGAGCACTCATACTGCTTGCACAGTGGAATCCTTGTAATACTTGGTTTAAAAAGAGGAATTGCATTTAAGCTTAAAAGGACTCCACTGAAATGAATCCACCAGTTTCAGTAACAACTTGGTAACCATGCTTGATAGAAAATGCTTCATGCAGACTTTGTACATAATATACAAGTTGGCTGTGAATAATTTGATTTGGACATGTGAAACAAAAATAGCAGATCTGCCTGTAGCAAAACTTCTATCTTGTGAAGTTACTTCTTCCCAAGTGAGCTGTGACCCTCCAGGGTAAGCAAATTGTAATCAAAGCAACCAGGGACTATAGACATTAGGGGGATATTCAGGAAAGATGAAAAGTCAGCCAAATAATTATAGCTGTGAGCACTTTCGACTACCTTCCACATGATCAAAATTACATATTCAAAAAGCTAGGAACTTGGCCATTGAGCCCCTTATTGCAGTTCTTATCCTGACATTTAGAAAGTGCCTCTTAACTAAGACTTATGTTGATGACTTTTATATTCTAAAAATATTATTTT